>CM067375.1:87913495-87920995 GCA_034401795.1 Chaetoderma sp. LZ-2023a
GAAACTAATTTGACTGTGTGCTGTTGCTCAGACTGTGTATTAAATGGTAAAGACAATTCGTACAACGTGTCGAACTATTAAGCTTTAAAGCTTGACTTAAAATTAATCGGGGTCTCAAAACTACATAAGGATCTTTAATGCTTCTGGAGAAATAAGTTGTCGTCATGGCGGCATATCCGCTATATAGTTGAAATATATAGGGCCTACAATTTTCCTGGCACCACTCTTCTTGCGGTGTCTTTTTAACCCCTTCATGGTGAAGCCACCAAAAACCCCGGCCAATGCAGTGGTCTTCAAGATAGTGAATGCCAATTTGCAGGCCAAGAGAATACTATTTTCAAATTCTTTGAACATGTACCACTTGAATGACTGGCCGAGTGCATAAAACGATCGTAAGACTACGTATCTCCGTATGCCACTAGCGTTACATTTTCAAAATAGTCTCCTAAGGAAATAAGTCAATATTTTAATTTCCTTGATAAAATTAAGCCATTAAGACGTTAAAATTAGCAGATACAGTGCTAAATACTGTCTTCTTTTATAAAAAAACATGATTTGCTAATTTTGCTGACACCACCTACACTTGACAAAGCCCACAATGAGAGTGTAAAAAGACGAACACTCAAAATCACATGATCCTCAAAACACCTTAATGCCCATCCAGACCGTGTGCGTGCGGCGCGTGCAGCGCGACAACTCAGTTCATCCGCACCCTACTTGACAAAATAGTATTCAGACCAAGCGCGTACGCGATAATAATTTTGACATTATCAAGGTGGAATATGTAAGTTGAAAGGTCCCAATTATTTCTGGTTGGATAGGTCACATCCACTTAGACTGCAATTACCCACACACGCACGCACACACTCACGTACACACACACGCTTATGTATAATCAGTATCATTAAGTTCACATTTACATATAAACTCCCTCGTAGATATCATATGTCATGTCCGTCTCAACCACTTTCTTTATTGAAATTCCAGATAACAAAGTAATTTATAGACCATCTGGAAAGGATACTGAGATCTTTCTCAACATATTTGAAGACATTCTCAAAATTATACAAAAGGAAAATAACATATGTTATCTTGCAGGTGATTTTAATGTCAATTTACGATTTACTAATTCAATGCATACCCAGAACTTTACTAACTTGTTAAACTCTTATTCCTTCATACCAACAGTAACAAAAACCAACAAGAATAACAGAATTTACTGCAACATTAATTGACAACATTTTTATCAACAACATCTTCTCAGAATGTAGCAGATCAGGCATTTTTGTGTCTGATGTCTCTGATAATTTCCCTGTTTTAAAATATTAAAATCATAAAAAGTGAAATTATTAATTGCAGCGATTTTAGTAGCTCCAACATGGATGCATTTAAACTCAAAATTATGGAACAGAATTGGGATGAAGTAGTGTCACGATGTTCTTGTGAAGATGCCTACAATGCATTTAATAGCACTTGTACACACATCGTTGAACAATGTTTTCCTTTTAATCAAATAAAACGATATAAGAGAAATCCAAAAAAGAACATGGCTTACAAATGGAATTCTAGCAGCATGTCATAAGAAACAAGCTGTATCTTCAATTTTCTAAATGTCAAACTAGCAACAACCAATAAAAATACAAACAATATAGAAATAAACACAATCAAATAATCAGAAGCTCTAAAATAAATTACTTTTACAACAAGTTAGAGGAATTAGAAGGTGACATAAATGGCACATGGAAAGTAATCAAGTTAATTCTAAATAAAAAATAGGCAAATCACGACAAACACACAATTTATGTACAATGATAAATTAATAACAAATGAAAAGGAGATTGCAAATAAATTCAATGATTATTTTATAAATATAGGCTCAACATTAGCTAATACAATCAAATCAAGCGCAACTTTTGGCCAATACCTGAATGACAGGTATATGTCCTCACTATTCGTAAGCCCTACAAATCATGATGAAACCATTTAAGTAATCATTAATTTTAAGCTCGTAAAAAGTGCAGGTATTGATATGTTTAAACGGCGACTTTTCAAACCATGCACTGCAGGAATTTTATTACCATTATGCCATATTTGCAATCTTTCTCTTACACAGGGAATGTTTCCATCAATGCTGAAAATCACATGTGTCACTCCTCTGTATAAAGCCAAAGACGCATCACTATTTAGCAATTACAGGCCTGTATCAATATTACCTATATTTTCAAAATTACTAGAAAGACTTATGTATAACCGTTTAATGAAATATTTAGATAAGTAGAAAATACTATATTCAAGACAATATGGATTCACATAGAAACGCTCTACTATGCTGGCTTTAATAGATATATTAGAAAGGATTAATGAATCATTGGAAAATAAACAACACGTCATTGGCATTTTCTTGGATCTTTTAAAAGCATTTATTATTACCACTATTATGGTATCAGGGGAGTCGCACTTGACTGGTTTAGGTCATACCTGTCTGACAGGACACAATATGTTCAATACAATGTACACCTATCTGATCCATCAAATGTAGTGTGTGGTGTTCCACAAGGATCAATTCTTGGCCCCTTACTCATTCTTATCTATATAAATGTTGTACCTAAAATATGCAACCAGGTCTCTCTCTCTCTCTCTCTCTCTCTCTCTCTCTCTCTCTCTCCCTCTCTTCCTCCATCCCTCCCTCCCCCTCTTTCTCTCTCTCTCTCTCTCTCTCTCTCTCTCTCTCTCTCTCTCTCTCTCTCTCTCTCTATCTATCTCTCTCTCTCTCTCTCTCTCTCTCTCTCTCTCTCTCTCTCTCTTCGCAGATGATACTAATGCCTTTAGTTTTCACAAAGACATAAATACACTATATGACAGAGTAAATGAGGAAATGGGCATACTTATAGTGGTTTACGCCCAATAAACTCTTATTAAATGTAGACAAACCATCACATATGTTATTCATACACGGCAAAAGATTTGACAGAAGTAAAATACCAAAACTCCTGATCAACAACGAAGAAATTGCGCAAACAAACTGGACTAAATTTATAGGTGTTCTTTTGGACATCGACTTATCCTAGAGCTGCCACATAGATTATATTAGCAAAAAGTCACAAAACACCTAGGTGTGTTACGACGACTAAAACCATTTATCCCAAATAAAACACTTAAGACACTGTAGACAACACTCATTCTTCCACACCTAACATATTGCGAAGCAATCTGGACAAATACACACAAAACAAAACTCAGCAAGTTGGCTGGATTGCAAAAGAGAAGCATCAAATTATTCACAGACAAAAACGTACACCAACATATCTTTAAAAAAGAGAATTTATTAAAGCTGACAGATATTGGCAGAATGCAGCTGTATACCATGGTATATGACTTCCATCACAATATCTTGCCCAGATCAATATCACAGATTTTCATAAAAACCGAAAACATCCATGTTTTATTAAATGTCTTTGTATTATATATGTATTATAGTGTGAAGATACACGAATATTAATCTAGGTGCTTGTAAGCATCATAGGCAATGCCTTAATTACAAGCAACATATAATGTATATATCATACTGTGTTTAATCTGAAAAATAAAAGTAACTAACTAAAAAACCCCAATCATTGGTTATGCTGTAGTCACGTGGACGAGACAAAGCGTTGTACATCACAATAATGCTGTATTTTCCATTAATGTCTCATAGAAACATGAACAATCATTGGTTATTATGTAGTCACGTAGACAAAACAAGGGATTGTGTATCACATTGATGTAGTGTTTTCCATTAATGTCTCACAGAAACATGAACAATCATTGGTTATGTAGCTCGCTGGGTAGTGTCGGGCCATTCCGGTGTATCATGTCGACTCGCCACACCGCAAGTGCATGACGAGTGATGACGCTGGTTAGCATCCGGTCTCGGGGAGACGAACCTTGTACAAGACTGCCCTGCAGCAAACAAAAACCAGCTCCTAAGGCCGGTGGAACTCAATCGTTCCGGTGGGGCCGTGCGATCATCGTCGCGAACATTAAACACAACAGTCTCATCCCAAGAATTTGTGTCACTAGTATGCCTGTCCATAGCAATTTCGTGATCTATGGACTTACAAGATTTGATTTGGTGACCTAAAAATATAAGTCTATACAATGAGTTTACCTAAACCATTAAAAACCTGCTAGATAAAACTACAATAAGAGCAAACGAAAATACGAGACATAGAGAATGAAACTATTAAACATAGGGCTCCCGGAGATACCACAGAGACTCGTAGGTCTGCAGAGGTATCCCCGCAAGGGAGGCTCCCGTGCACGAGACTTAACTAATTAACTTAATATAAGTTATTATACCTCTATGCTGAAAGGAAGAAGGTTATCTCGGACGAAAAGTCATGTGCCTCACGTGGGCAATACTCCTAGTGCTAGTTTGGGTGAGGAGTATTATCCTGGCGTGGACCGTCGTCGCTGAATCCTTGCGAGAGGCAAGTGCATCGGGCAGGCCTCCATCTCGGGAACGTGTCGCCACTGTGTAAAGCGGAAGAAGAAAAGTAGGTAAAAATGGGCCTACCCTAATATTTCTATCAAAAATGCCTTAGAAAGAAAAGACCATACCTAGTGAGATTATGACTATAGGGATGCGCACTGTTTTACGTGAAGACGGGATGAAGGATTCCCGATGGATTCCCTTGTCACCATCTTATGTAGTTCTTGGTCTGCTGTATTAGTAGTTGCCACTTTATTTATGCGGGCCTTCTGCTTTGCTTAATTCGCTTTCAGTTGTTTTCAAACAAGAACTATTTTTGGCTGCAACTCGCTGGTATCTACCTAGCTATTAGACACGGCTGTCACCGAGAACAGATACCATAAGACATCAATACTGAAGACAGCGCTCATACATGTTACGTAGCAAGATCTCCGAACTGGATAAGAATCCGGACATCCCGCCCCGTAACCACACAAAACGTTACAAGACATGGGTTACTTTTCACGAAAGCATTGTTAGACCATTGTTCTATCGTTATGGTGGGGGTAAGAGAGATGAATACCCACCGTAAATGTCCTTCCCGCAAGGGCGTGGCAGATCTAAATATCATGCCCAGACATTCTTATGGAATTTGGTGGGGGTACGTATCTCGCCCGTTACCAGTCCTATGGAACTAACTGTTTAACCTGTCATTAGGTCTATATACAAGTTGCCCTGTTTTGCACTGCGGTGCGGGAGGTTTGTTCAGCAATAAAAATAATAATTAATATATGTTTTCGCAGTGCTTTCCTACATGGGCTAAAGTGCTAACTACTAAGTATCCAAAGTACAAGGGAAATGTATGTGACACCACACCCTGGCCATCACCGCTCGGAAACCCCAATAGTTTCCCAGAGTCGGATCAGCCCATGGTGCGGATAGGGACATCCAAACAATTAAGAAGCCACAAGGCTGAGTGGAACATGAAGAGGG
Source organism: Chaetoderma sp. LZ-2023a (assembly GCA_034401795.1). Taxonomy (NCBI): domain Eukaryota; kingdom Metazoa; phylum Mollusca; class Caudofoveata; order Chaetodermatida; family Chaetodermatidae; genus Chaetoderma; species Chaetoderma sp. LZ-2023a. The sequence goes on from CM067375.1 coordinate 87,918,939, forward strand.
ACAAAATCTTGGAGTCATCCATCAAAGAACATCTCGTCTGTACATCTGTAGACTCACATATTCAGGCCATAAAGGCCTCACCGCAAATTTGTGTTCCGCATGTGGCTGTTGGTATTCGTTAACAATTATCAGAAGTTCCAAATTACTCCCGTAAAGGGGGAGTTACAAAATTGTTTTAATGTGGTGGGTTGGACAACCGCACATTACGGGATAAAAACCCGACACATAGCGAAGAAAGACACGTATTGTCTGTCGCGCTTATTAGTAGCTGGTACAGATCCAACCTGTTCGGCCCCTGGCCGAGGATGCTCTCGATCACTGGATCGCTTCTCCTTTTATACTCCTCGTGACGTCACGGGCACAGGCTTCGTCCAATCATCGTTCGAGCAAGAGCCAATCAGCGCGCAGCTAATAATAGCGCAGTCGAACGTTCCAGAACATTCTAGAAGCTTTGAGTCCACGTGGCTATGACGTCACGGCAATATTTTGAAGATAATCATGAAGAGATTTCGCTGGATAACTCAGCCATTTCTCAACCGATTTTGAAATAGTTTACAGATTTGAAAAGCCCGTTGAATTCAGCAAGGATTCAGCAACGACGGTCTACGCCAGGATAATACTCCTCACCCAAACTAGCACTAGGAGTTGTGCCCGCGTGAGGCACATAACTTTTCATCCTAGATAACCTTCTTCCTTTCAGCATAAAGTTATAATAACTTATATTAAGTTAATTAGTTAAGTCTCGTGTACGGGAGCCTCCCTTGCGGGGATACCTCTGCAGACCTACGAGTCTGTGTGGTACCTCCGGGAGCCCCATGTTAAAAAATTCATCTACCCGTCTCTATGTCTCGTATTTTCATATGCTCTTATTGTAGTTTTATCTAGCATATTTTTAATTGTTTAGGTAAACGCATTGTATAGACTTATATTTTGTAGGTCACCAAATTAAATCTTGTAAGTCCATAGATCACGAAATCGCTATGGACAGGCATACTGGTGACACAAACTCTTGGGATGAGACCGTTGTGTTTAATGTTCGCGACGATGGTCGCATGGCCCCACTGGAACAATTGAGTTCAACCAGCCGTAGGAGCCGGTTTTTGTTTCCCGCTGGGCAGTCTCGTACAAGGTCCGTAACCCTGAGACCGGATGCTAGCCAGCGTCATTACTCGTCGTGCACTTGCGGTGCGGCGAGTCGACATGATACACCGGAACGGCCCGACACTACCCAGCAAGTTACAGTTGTCTTTCCCATTAATGGCACAGAGAAACATGAACAATTATTGGTAATAAGGTAGTCACGTGGACGAAACAAGGCATTGTATATCACAGTGATGTTGTGTTTTCCATTAATGTCGCACAGAAACATGAACAATCATTAGTTGTTATGTAGTCACGTGGACGAAACAAAGCATTGGACATAACATAGATTCTGTGTTTTCCATTAATGTCACACAGAAACATATACAATCATTGGTTATTATGTAGTCACGTGGACAAAACAAGGTATTGTGTGTCACATTAATGTTGTGTTTTCCAGTAATGGCACACAGAAACATGAAGTCTCATTGGTTATTATGTATTCACGTTGACGAAACAAGGCATTGTTTATCACATTGATGTTGTGGTTCCCAGTAATGTCACACAGAAATATGAACAATTATTGTTTATTGTGTAGTCACGTGGACGAAACAAACCAGTGAACATCACATTGATGTTGTGTTTCCTAATAATGCCAGAGAGAAACATGAACAATCGTTGGTTATTGTGTAGTCACGTGGACGAAACAAGGCATTGTGTATCACATTGATGCTGTGTTTTCCATTAATGTCTCAGAGAAACATAAACAAGCATTGGTTATTATGCAATCACGTGGACAAAACAAGGCAGTGTAAATCACATTGGCGTTGTGTTTCCCAGTAATGCTCCGCCTCCCCCCCCCCCCCCACAAGTGCTGGTCAAAAGGACCAAAAATTTATTGTAATACAAATTTGGTATGTGAGTTAACCATATCAATGTGGAGTGGATGTGTACATTTACATTTGGGCCCGCCGCCG
>CM067375.1:87925995-87940995 GCA_034401795.1 Chaetoderma sp. LZ-2023a
ACTCCCGGACAACATTACTTTCTTGGTACAATCTGAAAAGTACCCTACTCAGTTTTCATGTGATACCTGGTGATATCTACAAGGCATACAGCTGCCATTTAGCATTGTTATTTCATAATTACAATAGCTTTACAGAGATGCTTGATTGCCTTTCCAGTTTTAGCTATGCCCCACCATTCTCGAGCTAAGCTCCACCCACACCTCGCTCGTATTGGTATTGATTGATCTCTGAACGCCATGAAAATTAATTTCCAGAAAACTATACAGGTAAGCTGTTGAATATTTAGAAACTAACTTGACTGGGCGCCGTTGCTGCCTGACAGCAACAGTACCCAGTCAAATAGTTTCTAAATATACAACAGCATATTTAGTAAATAGCAAAAACATACAATTTGTACACCGTATCAGACTATTAAGCGTTTAAGACAGGATATATTGAGTCATTTATGATGTCAGAGGATCGATGGATAAATTGGAAAGGTGAATTGCCTTTCTTCTTCGATCAATACTCACCATTCTGTTACTTCTGATATACAGCTGGCCCTGACAGCGGCTCTAGGATTATAGACTTAGAAAGCTTTACCGACTCCTGGGAACAGAGTACTCGGCTCCCAACTGCCGAGTACCCGTTTACCATAGAGCTCATTCTTGTTTGCATAGCAACAAGACCAATACATGCTTTCTGCATTGAGTATTTTAGTGGTTTTTTGTGAAAGAAAATCTAAGTCTTTAATCTGTGATAGTTTGTGTGTTCGTGAAAGGATTAACTAAGGATACTATGGAGAATACCGCCGAAGATAACCAGGTTGTATCGTTCTTTATTATCCATAGTTAAAAGACTTAGGTCTCTAAATTTCGTTGTGTCGCATGTTCCAATTTCTGACCCCATAGAATCTGGGACGTGTGCTAACAACGATATATGCCAGACGATCGCCTTCTTTAAACCCCAACAGGCGATCGGCAGATATGAAAATAGGTGTTATGCTACGGTATTTCTAACACGAATATCGGCTGACGTCGTTCTCCGTAGGATCCGAGCGGGTGACGTCACACCCGGTCGCTCGGTGTTTATGTGAAGAAAATTTTTCATTAATTCGCGCATCTTGTTCTGGGTGCTGCGTACTAAAAATGGTACCGGAAACTTTAGAATGATCAAGTTTACGTGCGATCACGATCGGTTTGCAATGATCAGTGGTTTCAAAATTCTTGAGTAAATGCGTGGTCAGCGGTTTTACCGTGTGATACAGCAGTTTGTTATACATTTTGTTGTTTTCTTCACATATCGTGCTGCTTTCGTTAGGAGTATAATTTATATTGATTAGTAAATATACCCCGACTGCTATGCGATATGATTCCTGGAGCCGTTACACATCCTGGAGGATCTATTATGGGTGTGTTTAATGCCCGCCTCGTTCTTGTCGTCATAATCAATGCGATCGTTGTTGTAACGTGGCGGGGTGGGGTGCGGGAGGGTTACAGTTAATTTATGAGTCAAACTATTTGAAAATTAATTGTCTGCCTTCCATCCGGGTCTCGTTCCGCTTGTTTATTGTAGGTTTGTGCTTATGTTATAGGCCAAGCCAGCCCCGCCATCATGTGACGAATGCCATAAGTTTGTCCGTGTCGTGTTCAAGTACCATGCCTGTTTTAGGTGTTCCCTGTGTAATATTGATCATAGGTGTAATGTTTGTGCAGTGTGGTCCGTTGAGATGATGGTTAAGTTCCTTGCCCAGAAGGACTTGGCTGGGTCTGACACGGGGTCAGGCGGTCCGAGAGGAAATCGTGGAGCGCCCGGTTCGGCTGGTGGGGGTGCTCCACGTCCCCAGCTGGAGGTGGCGGAGATGGCACCGCCGGCGTGGTTTGGTCCAGCTATGCAGGGTTTTCTGCATAGCGTTCTGCCCACGCTGGTGTCGTCCCTGCTACCAAAGGTTGGGGGGGGGGCAGTTTCTCCCCATGCCTGGTACGGATCCTGTCCTCGGACAGGATTCTGGACTGGTTACCGAGGGGGCTGTCTCGTACGGCCCCCTGGCAGTCCCGTCTGGCTTCGGCCAGACAGGTTCTGTTTCTCTGCGGCCACCTCCGGGTGGTCCAGTAGCGGTGGCCGGTCCGTCAGGTGTGGTCCGTCTTCGGAGTCTGAAGACGAGGAGGCCGAGGAGGAGAGGTTGCTGCGGCCCGTGAAGCCGCAGGTGGAGAATATGGAGGTTGATTCCATCCTGGACGGAACCAGCCTCCATTTGTCTGGTTTGGCGCAAGCCAGGTCAGCGGCTCCGCCTGTGGCTGAGGCCAATCAGTTACCGTGCACTGGTTCCGTGCGGCTTGGTTTGGCACCAGCCGTCACGGGAACGGGTGTGCCGGGCCAGGCGTGGTACTCACCTATCTCGCCTGGTCCGGCAGTCGGACGTGGGGTGCCGTTGGCGCCCGTGTCCGGCTATGGTTCCGCGACTGCTATGGGTCCGTACGGTTTTCCGTGCGGACCTACCCCATGGACCGGAGTGTTTCATGGGGTGGCGGCGGAACCGTGTGGTAGCGGAGTGCCTGGCGTGTCAGCCGTGGCTCCTTGCCGGGAGGCCGTGGCTGGCAGACCCGTGAGCACGTCAACGGGTGACGTGTTTGCGGGGGTGTCTTCGTTGGAGGTAGATTGGTCAGATGCTCTGGCGTGGCTAGCCAGGGTTGACCCGTCTGTGGTTTCGGCCACGGCCGATGAAGATGCGCCCCGCCCCGTCTGTCGGTTGCATCGATTAGGACGGGGATTTTGCCCGCGGCCCGGATCCAGTCAGTGGAACTGAATCCACGGTTCATAGATTTGTTGGATGCTATTTATAGCAAACAACTGATGACCAAGGGTCAGCTCCCTGCGGCCTCCAGGGAGGTGCGGGCAAGATGTCGTATTCCGCGGGGGGAATACGACAGGTATGGTGTAGTCCCGTCAGTCACGGAGGATGACCGATGGGTACTGGGCGTCCAGAGTGCCGTGGCGGGTGGCCCCGGTCCGGCACTAGTGGACAAGTCTCAGGTACACCAGGAAGAAGTCCTGTCCCTATGCGATGAGGGTGTGAGGGCAGCGATGAGCGCTGTCAACCATTCTTATCGTCTCCTTCAGTCGGTGTGTGCTGAAGCGAGGGCAGGCCACCCTGTGCCATGTGTGGCGCTTTCATGTGTCAATGACGGCCTGGTGCTGTCGATGGACGCATTGGCAAGGGTGCACGCGCGAGTGACGAAATCCAGGAGGCAAATGGTCATTGACCATATGCGTCCGGCTACGGCAGTCAGGGAGCGTCTTCTTGGGATGCCCCTGACAGGGCCTAGCATCTTCGGTGGCCAAGCGCGGGCCATCTTAGAGGATACCGCCAGTATCGCGCAGAATCGGTTAGCGGTAAACCTACAGCTAGGGCTAGTGCGGCAAGCGCACGCACTAGGGGCTGTGGGGAAACCGCTAACGGGACAGCCTTCAAAGAAGCAGAGGAAGCATAAGGGCAAGGCGAAAGCCAGGCCTGTTGCGACTTCTGCTTCAGCTGGGTTTTCGGAGCCGCCGCCGGCGAAGAAGCCCAGGAAGGTTGTAGAGGCGCCTACCCAACCCAATGTTGCTCCTGACCACCCTAGAGGCAGCAAGGGCAAGGGGAAGGGTAAGGGTAAGGGTAAGGTCTCAAAGGGCGGACAGAAGGGGCCGAAGCGTACCTGAGGGTACGAAAGCTCCCTTCATATCCGCCTGGACAGCGCCTGTGCGACAGGAACAGCGGTGCCAGTTATACCCGTCGTGCCTAGAACGAAATGGTTCTCACTCTCTCTCTCTCGTTAAGAAAGAGGGGGGGGGGCGGACTGCGAGCCGGACAACCCCGTTAGACGTCGAGGCATCTATGGTGGGTGGAAGGCTCATGCGTTTCGTCGAGGCCTGGCGAGGTGTGACGTCAGACAGTCTGGTCCTGGGATGGTTATCCCAGGGTTACATGCTGGAGTGGTGGGACTTTCCGCCACAAAATCTGTCTTTGGCACCTGTCTGGACACCCGTACCAAGGGAGCCAGACAAGTTAGAAGCCGTTCAAAAGGAAGTGTCGGGTTTGCTTCTGAAGGGAGCAATAAAACCAGCAAACCGGAACACTCCAGGCTTCTATTCAAACATGTTCCTTGTCCCCAAGAGCACAGGGGGATGGAGACCCATACTCAATCTCAGGCCATTAAATTGGTTTATCCATACGCCTCGGTTCCAGATGGAAACGCCGAGGTCGGTAATGGCGGGATTGAGGAAGGGAATGTGGTGTGTGTCGATCGATCTGAAAGATGCATATTTCCACATTCCTATGAATCGGAGTTGGCACAGGTTTCTGAGATTTGCGTTTCAGAATCAAGTATGGGAGTTTACAGTTCTCCTTTTCGGCCTGTCGACAGCTCCGAGGGTTTTCACAAGAGTGGTCCTTGCGGTGACAGCGTTTCTCAGAAAAGAGAACGTGGCGCTACACACCTACATAGACGACTGGCTGCTCAAGGCAGACTCGGCAGCCAGGTTGAACGTGGATACTGCTCTGACTCTGAAGTTACTTTCAGATCTAGGCTGGATAGTCAACGAGGAGAATTCCGAGTTGACGCCCACTCAACATTTCGTTTATTTGGGGATGCGATTCGACCTCGAGGAGGGCAGGGTTTACCCGTCAGAGCCCAGAGTGGTGTCTCTGTTAGCCATCCTCAAGAGTTTTCGAGTGGGAAACCACATTCAGGCGAGGCGGTTCCTTCAGATGCTGGGCATGATGGTCTCCATAGAGCAGGTTATCCCGTACGCTGCTCTAATGCGAAGGCCTATCCAGTTGTATCTGATGTCTCTGTGGAAACAGAGAACAGAACCCCTGTCAAAACTGGTGCCAGTTTTGGAGCCGATAATATCGCATCTTCTATGGTGGAAACAGCGTCAGAATCTCCTATTAGGGGTTTCGCTGCACCTACCCCACCCCCAGCTGTCCGTCTACACGGATGCATCGCTGGAGGGGTGGGGTGCCTGCCTGCGAGAACACCAGGTCTCTGGCACATGGACTCTCCCGGAGAGTCAGCTGCATATCAATCTGTTGGAAATGATAGCAGTGGAACTGGCGTTGGAAGAGTTCCTTCCGATGATCAGGGGCAAGGTGATATTGATACGGTCGGACAATTCGACGGTAGTATCATATATAAATCGCCAAGGCGGGACCAGGTCGCCCACTCTGTGTATCAGGGTGTGGCACTTGATTCAATGGTGCAGGAATTACTCGGTTGTTTTGAAAGCAGCTCATATTCCTGGCCCATTGAACATTCTGGCGGATGCTTTGTCTCGCAGACAGAGAATCCTGCCAACAGAATGGTCCCTCAACCCTCCGGTTCTGCGAAGGATCTTCGAGCATTGGGGCAAACCCAACGTGGACTTGTTCGCCACAAAGGAAAATGCTCAAATCATGACATATGTCTCGCCGATTCCAGATCCAAATGCCGTCGATACAGACGCTCTGGCGATAAGCTGGAGAGGGATGCACGCTTACGCGTACCCACCCACCATTCTTCTACCGAAGGTATTGGTGAAGGTCAGGGAGGAACCGTGTCTGGTCCTGCTAATAGCGCCGTATTGGCCGAGCAGGGCGTGGTTCACGGATCTTCTAGATCTGCTGGTGGAAAATCCTGTGCAGTTGCCCGAGATTTCGAACATAATCTTCCAGGCCAACGGATGCTTCCTACACGAGCATCCCGAAATGTTCAAATTGACTGCGTGGATGTTATCAAACAACGTTCCACGTCGGAAGGCTTTTCTCGACAGGCTGCTGATTTCATCGCGGCTGCGAGAAGGAGGTCAACCTTCAAGTCATATAACAACAAGGTTAACAGATTTGCAGACTGGTATGAAGAAAAGGGTATTGATACCTTTCAATCCACTATTCAGCAAATAGCAGACTTTCTCTGTGAGCTGTTCTTTTCAGGACTAGCTCCCGTCACAGTTGCTGGATACAAGTCAGCTTTGGCATCAGTTATCCCTTGTCTAGCCAACAGGGATAGTCCAGAGGTGGCCCAGTTAAATGTGATGTTGAAGGGAATGAGCAATCTCCGCCCGAGACAACCGGTAGTCATTCCAGCCTGGAGTCTATCTTTAGTGCTTAATGTACTGGCCAAGCACCTTTTCGAACCGTTGCGTTCGGCTAGTCTAAAGCATTTGACTCTAAAGGCGGTCTTTCTATTGGCAGCTTCCTCAGCTAGAAGGCGCAGTGAGATCCATGCGCTTTCGGCAGAGAGGAACCGATTTATTGTTTCTGGAGAAGGTCTGCGTCTTCTGCCAAGAGCAGAGTTTATGTCAAAGAACCAATCTTTGAGATATCCCGGCAAACCGATCATTATACTGAAGTTAACTAGGTTTGATCGTGATGCCAGTGTCTGGTGCCCGGTCCGTGCTTTGACTAAGTACAAGAAACAGACTGACTCGTTACGGTCGAACGATAGACATCTGTGGATCTGCCATAAAAAGCCTTATGGCGCCGCATCCATGGATACTATCTCTCGTTGGGTGGTCGAATGCATTCAGACTACTCACGAGATGGGCACCAGGTGCAAGGTGTAAGGGCACACGATGTCAGAGGAATAGCCGCCTCGACCGCCCTTTACAATGGTGTTCCGTTAGAGGACATCATGGCCATTGCACAATGGCACTGTGAGTCCTCATTCACGGATTACTATATGAGGGATGTGTCAGACTCAGCCAATCCACTCGCTTTAGCTGTTTTGAAACGATAGTTAGTGACCACACTGCTCTTCACCCTTTTTTCACTTCGGTAAGAAAAGAACCTAAAGCAGGCATGGTCAGGCGAGAGGATGTCAACCAGATTGTGTCACTGATGGCCGAACCGGTGAATGGTTGGAGGCGGTACGTCTGAAGTCCAATTATCATAAGGTAATTCAAGAGTGAGAGTTTTTTGTATTATGTATATGTATCATGTTCATTCATCTTATATATGCATGCTCATTCCCAGGCTAATACATGGAATATGCATGGAGTAGTTAACCCTCTTGGCATATTGGTGTTTTCAGGCGAGATACATGTTCGTTAGTTCTCTCCCTTTTCTTAGGAGGAAAAAGGGGGGGGGGGGGGGCCATGACGCGAATGTGATTCGGTTCCGTGAACTTGACGGTCCTTTTAGGTCTCCATTAGTCAAGTTTGAAGTCTAAAATCTTTCTCCAAGGGGCAAAATTAGCATTTATGGCTTGCCCCTTCCCACCAGGTTACTGATCAAATCTGGTGTATATCAGAAGTAACAGAATGGTGAGTATTGATCGAAGGAGAATGCAGGAAATGTCAATTTCCCTTTCTCCGAGATCTAACAATACTCACCATTCTGTTACGGACCCAGCCTCCCAGCCCCACGGAGGCAAGCCATAGTTTTCTCTTGTTTGGTGGCTATGCAAACAATATGCGCTCTATGGTAAACGGGTACTCGGCAGTTGGGAGCCGAGTACCCGGTTCCCAGGAGTCGGTAAAGCTTTCTAAGTCTATAATCCTAGAGCCGCTGTCAGGGCCAGCTGTATAATAATAATAATAATAATACAGCATTTGTAAAGCGCCATGTGTCAATGTCAATTTTCAAAGGCGCTTGTGAAGAGATGTGTTTTTAATTTTTGTTTGAAATCATTAATTGATTGGATGGATTTGATGTGGACAGGTAGCTGGTTCCATAGTCTCGGAGCCACAACACTGAAGGCTCTGTCCCCACAGGAGCGTAAATTCGATCGCGGAATTTGGAGCAATAGCTTATCCACAGAACGAAGTCTGCGACATGGATCATATGTCAAGAGAAGTTCCTGCAAATAGTCGGGAGCGTTGTTGTTTAGACATTTCCAAGTCAAGAGCAGAATCTTGAACTCAATCCGTTTCCGGATGGGGAGCCAATGAAGATCTTTCAAAATTGGTGTTATGTGATGACGCTTTTCGACCTTGACTACCAGACGAGCCGCAGCATTTTGCACATATTGCAGTTTATCAAGGGATTTTTCGGTGATGCCATATAAGAGACTGTTTCCATTGTCCAATCGTGATGTGATAAACGCGTGAACAAGTGTCTCTGTGGTCTGATATGTCAGCACATTTCTGATGGAATTAATGTTACGCAAATGGTATATCAGAAGTAACAGAATGGTGGGTATTGTTAGATCTCGGAGAAAGGGAAATTGACATTTCCTGCATTCTATTTCAGAATACTTATAATTAACTGTCTTTCTAACAATGTTCAAGTGCTATTTCGATATTCTTTTGACCATAGAGACAAATATGAGTCAAATATATAAGATTGAATGAGTGCTAATGGATTTTAGCGACTCTTGCAATGTGCTGCCTTTGAATCCGGTTGATATTAGCATTTATCATCAGTGTCTGCGTCTTCTGCATGCACCCGTATACACTTATGATGTTCTGACAAGTGTTTCCTGCTTCACATGCACACAAGTTACATTGCAGGTAAGCCATTCATCAGAAAACTTATATCGCCCTATGCAGTGAGAGGTTTTTCAGCTGCAAATGGCTACCTCCATGAGAGCCCATGGTGCTGGATCCAATGCCATCAGTTGTGGCTGCACACAACAATCAAATTACGCCAGCCACATTCTACGGGCGAATGAATTGAGTTATGCATAGATAGAGTTTTATCCAATGATGCACAAATGGTTTGCTTTTTATGTGTAGTCTTAGACGGTTAGCTGTAGAAGGCAATGTTTGGTTTTTGCACTGGTTGTAGCAGAATCGTCTATCTCTTTGATCATTGGCATCTTTATCCTGGTCATAGAGCCGGCACACCATCTTTTAAAATTGCACTCAGTGCAGCATGTGAAACTACGAAAGCTGTTCTTAATTATTACAAAGGAGGTCACACTGGGAGATTTTACGGTGCCCACTTCATCGGCTTGACCTTGTCTACCGAGACCAAGCCACTCATGGAGTCGCATCATGTAGTCTTGGTAGTAGTTTACACAGTACTTCCCAAAAGCACCTGTGCTTGACCATTCAAGGCCAGAACAATGACCTTATCCTGGACACCATTTTAAAACCAGAGCACAATGCCCAGTCTTCTGGTGAAATTGGCACACAAGATAACAGCGTCTGTATCATGAGACCAGATCACAAACAAATTTTAGTTTATGTTGGTATCTGAAGTATGTAGTAGGATGCGAGTGTCTGTTTCTTCTTACGAACTGCATAGATTGTTCAAACAAGGTACCACTGATTTTGTCACTGCCTTTACTTATCTTCCATCTGTGAATCACCCAGCCTATATTAAGCCTTGACCTAGTTCAAAATTGGTACCAGCTTTTGCTCTTTTCACAACAGGTATCAAACATGAATGATGTCAGTACTGTTCCTTTGGCTGTTCATGAATCGTTTAATGAAAGTTTCAAGACTCTTTTTTGTTTGAAGTCTTACCATTTCAAATGCCTTTATTAAATTGGCACAGTAATATCCATCAAATACAAAACCAACACAAAAGCATGTATGGTGCTGTAGTGTCTAAGATCATCTATCACTCAGGGGTGCTAATGACATTTCGGAAAGGTTTGGCTTTGCGGTAATCACCTTTCTTAGTTCAACCAATTGCCTTTTCTAATTCAGCCCTTAGTGTGCCGTTTGCTGTCTTACATAATGTCTCATCTGCTTGTGCAATTGAGTAATGTTCAGAGGAAACTTTATGAAGAAATGCTTCTCTCAAATTAACATCTGTTTTTAGCAACAACCACAATTATGAGGATGGATTCTTTATCCACAGCAATTGCATCTAGCTTATCAGCCATGTTGCTGATTTTCGCTTCATTTCTGTCCCAGATGGGAATGTCTTGATTTTTATTTTATGTATGGAATTATAGAATTATATGGTATTTTGTTCAGTCTTTTCTCAACAAATTTCACCATGGCTTCATTGCTAAGTAATGAGGTTGAAGTCAAGTCGTCTGACATATTCACTAAAGCTATAACATCTGTTGCTATGCTACACCGCGTTTGTGACTGGTCATCCCCAAAGGGATTATTCATCCGGATGTTCAATGTAATGATAATCTGCTGAACATCCTTTTCATCACGTATTCGGCAATCTAAACCAGATTCCTTGTGCTTGTGTGTATCAGGCGTGTCGCTGTCAAGATGCAGTCTAGTAATTCATTTGGAAGCTGTTGTTGCTGAGGCCCTGTAAGGAACCATATGCTGAAAGCTTCTGGATGAATACTAATGCCAGTGATCCCTCGTTTAAGTTTTCTTGCACTCTTCTCTCAAATATATCCGTCCAAACTTGGTTGAACTTCTGACTAGACATGTCAATGGGATGGTTTCCATCAAGAAACTGTTGATGAACACTTGATACAGTAATAACGTAACATCTTCAAGCCGGCCAGGTATACAAATGCTCATCTTGCATAATTAGATCTGTCTGTTGCAAAGGAATACAGGATCATTTTGGCAACATGTGTCAGATGAGGCTCCCAAGTTCCATCTCTTTCAGCCGTGCTAATGTCAATAAACAACTGATCATATTAATATAGTTGTCCCAGAAAGAAGATGTACTTTACTCTCCTTGTCCTTCTGTACACAACTCGTGTAATGCTCCTAGCAGTGGTGGCAGGTTTGTAGTAAAGTGATGAACAGCTTTATTTACCCCGCCTTGATCACATTTACCAACATCTTGACACATGTGTCTGTCAGTTTAGAAATATGGTCAGGGTCACACTGAATTAAGGGCATCAGGCGCTCTACCTCATTGGCCATATAGTTTTAATAGAAAGCTATGCGAAGAAATATAGTCCCACGTAGACAGTTGTGTACACATAAATAATGGCTGCGCTGACATTGGTGTAGTAATACCTAGCAAACCTACAAGTTGTGCTCTTACCTGTTTATATTTGATTTAATCGTTTTCCTCTCAGGAAAAACATGAAAATTGGACTTTCTCTATGAACTTTCACGAAACATAGCTGGGTATAATGTGACATTAGTTTCTTGAACCAATATCCGTTAGTTACTCGTGCACTACCTCACATGATAGAATAGGGTAATCAAAACATGTCTGAGTAAAATAAACTTAATAAAATATATTATTTCCAAAGGTATTTGTGAAGTATACATTATCATCCTGAGCATTAATGTTTTACTGTCGTCGTAGTGTGCCACTTTTAATGTCCATGTACTCTCCATATACATGTAGGTAACACGTGCCACATGGGCTACTTGTAATCACAAAAGGCCATGGGGGGGGGGGGTCTGTACAACGTTTTCGAAATTACATGACATTGGCTCCCAGACCTTTACGAGTTTTATAATACTCAGCAGGTTGGTTATTTGAAATTCAGATGTATGGGGTTCATTTGTGAGACTACAGTCCTGATACTGGATTATCATGCATATCTGGTGAACGACCGCAAACAACACCTTCGCTAATCTCTAGGAATGGACCTTTCCAGTTTATCCATACATCATATGACGTCATAATCAACGACGTGACGTGTAAGATGATGCCTTAATCAATTACAGCATGAACGACTCGATTTAGTCCGTCTTAAACGCTTAATAGTCTGACACGTTATACGAATTGCATGTCTTTACTATTTCATAAACATTCTGTCGAATGTTTTCAAACTAATTTGACTGGGTGCTGTTGCTGCCATAGGTGGTGTCATAGCCAGCAACAGCACCCAGGCAAATTAGTTTCAAAATATTCAACACGTTACCTGTGTAGTTTTCTGGAAATTTATAGTCAGGGAGTTCAGAAATCGATTGGTCCTAACACGAGCGCCGATGTGCGTGCGTGCGTGCGTGCGTGCGTGCGTGCGTGCGTGTGTGCGTGCGTCCGTCCGTGTGTGTGTGTGCTCGCGCGCGTGCGTGTGGGGTTGGGGTCTTAGCTAGAGATGGGCGGGGCATAGCAAAAACTGGAAATGACCATTGACTATAAAGATTGCCGGAGGGATCGATGTGCCTGATTTAAGAAACTTATAATAAAACAAAATACAGTGTGACAAATTAACGAGAATAATTTACAAAGCGACATGCAGGTAATTATTTTGAAGGCTGCAAATAAACTATTACTACTATCCTTACCGGATTCCATTCACCATCCCGGAGGAACTCTTGAACACATGAAGGGTAGCTTTGTAAAGGATCTGGCCTGGGTACACGCTGCGGCCGACGACATATACGAGGAGGTATTTGACGGTGAATAATAATAATAATAATAATAATAATAATAATAATAATAATAATAATAATAATAATAATAATAATGGAAGATAATCAAATCGATTAATCTCTATAATTACATCATGACGAGGTCAATGTTTGACCTTTTGATACTCAAATTAATATACACAATCTGGCAGACATGGGAGACCTGTATATCAAGATTGGTCACGAGCCCATAGGTAGAACTCGACATATACCAAAATGCATTGTCAATATATATTCGTTACCATGATGACATGTATATTTTGTTCTTCTGACCATGAAGATACATTTGAAGATCAAATGTGGTCCCTTCATTCCTTATTGTTTGGGAATGTAAAATCAGTAAATTGGACAACCATGATTCCGAGCTATTGATCCCAACACCATTAAGGTTTATTGGAGTAGGAAAAGCCACGAACAGCTCATACTTGCTAAACACACGCATTTAGGCGCACGGAATGTCGACTCTGTGGGTATGGCATACGCATGCACCCAGCAGACAATGTCAGGTTTCTCTCGCTGTTTGCACTCCAGTGCTCACAGTAACTCAATGGTACGACGAACTTGTTTGACTTAGCATGTGTCCAACATCAAGCGAGCCAGTTATGCGATTCCATTTAGATGCCCATTTGGCGATACTGGACCAGCACACACTGTATACCATATGGTTGTATCCCGAAATATAATCGTGGGAATGGACCAGAACACACAGGATCCCATATGGTAGTATTGCGGCATATAAGAGTGGGACAGGATCAGCATACACTGTATCCCATATGGTTGTATTGCGGCATATAAGCGTGGGAAAGGATCAGTACATACTGTATACCATATGGTAGTATTGCAGGAAATAAGCGTCGGGATGGACCATCACACACTGTATACCATATGGTAGTATTGCGGCATATAAGAGTGGGAATGGATCAGCACACACTGTATACAATATGGTTGTATTGCGGCATATAAGAGTGGGAAAGAATCAGCATACACTGTATACCATATGGTAGTATTGCGGCATATAAGAGTGGGAAAGGATCAGCATACACTGTAAACCATATGGTAGTATTGCGGCATATAAGCATGGGAATGGATCAGCACACACTGTATACCATATGGTTGTATTGCGGTATATAAGCGTGGGAATGGATCAGCACCCACTGTATACCATATGGTAGTATTGCGGCATATAAGCGCAGGAATGGATCAACACACACTGTATACCCTATGGTAGTATTGCGGCATATAAGCATGGGAAAGGACCATCCCACACTCTTAACCATATGGTAGTATTGCGGCATATAAGCATGGAAATGGATCAGCCCACACTATATACCATATGGTAGTATTGCGACATATAAGCGTGGGAATGGACCAGAACACGCAGTATACCATATGGTTGTATTGCGGCATATAAGCGTGAGAATGGATCAGCCTACACTGTATACCATATAGTTGTATTGCGGCATATAAGCGTGAGAATCAGGCGACACTGTATACCACATTGTTGTATTGCGGCATATAAGCATAGGAATGGATCAGCCCACACTGTATGCCATATGGTAGTATTGCGGCATATAAGCATGGGAATGGATCAGCACACACTGTATACCATATGGTTGTATTGCGGTATATAAGCGTGGGAATGGATCAGCACCCACTGTATACCATATGGTAGTATTGCGGCATATAAGCGCAGGAATGGATCAACACACACTGTATACCCTATGGTAGTATTGCGGCATATAAGCATGGAAATGGATCAGCCCACACTGTATACCATATGGTAGTATTGCGGCATATAAGCGTGGGAATGGACCAGAACACGCAGTATACCATATGGTAGTATTGCGGCATATAAGCGCAGGAATGGATCAACACACACTGTATACCCTATGGTAGTATTGCGGCATATAAGCATGGAAATGGATCAGCCCACACTGTATACCATATGGTTGTATTGCGGCATATAAGCGTGAGAATGGACCAGCCCACACTGTATACCATATAGTTGTATTGCGACATATAAGCGTGAGAATCAGGCCACACTGTATACCACATTGTTGTATTGCGGCATATAAGCATAGGAATGGATCAGCCCACACTGTATGCCATATGTTAGTATTGTGGCACACTATCCTCCGAGCCACCCCCACCACCACCTCCATCACAAAAACCACCACCACCACCATCACCAGCAATGCCACCACCACCGTCACCGCCACCGCTACCACCGCCACTACCGCCACTACCGCCGCCGCCGCCACCACCACCACCACCACCACCACCACAACCACCACCACCACCACCACCACCACCACCACCACCACCACCGCCACACTATCCTCCCAACCACCACCAACATCACCACTACACTATCCTCCAAAACCAGACCACCACCACCACCACCACCACCACCACCACCACCACCACCACCACCACCACCACCACCACCACCACCACCACCACCACCACCACCACCACCGCCACACTATCCTCCCAACCACCACCAACATCACCACTACACTATCCTCCAAAACCACACCACCACCACCACCACCACCACCACCACCACCACCACCACCACCACCACCACCGCGTTCAGCTGTTTTGGGTGGCCTTCTGGCTCTTACACACATTATCAACGAGGAGATGCGTATCATAACCAGTTATTATACACCTAGCTCTGACGTCACCGATATGTAGCACATCAATGCCAAGGACTGTGCTCGTGTAGAAGAGTCCAGCTTGCATTACATGCTATGCAATATTCTTGAAGACGACTGTCTAGAGTATGGTATCAGCAGCCTGCATGC
>CM067375.1:87943495-88126409 GCA_034401795.1 Chaetoderma sp. LZ-2023a
GCTATATTAAGTTGCTAGAACTTGTGCCCGATCCCTTTGTACATTTGCTACAATAAAATATGTTTAAAAAAACCGTCAAGTGCATTCATACACGTATCGCTATAGAGGGATCCCACCTGTTACTCAAAATCCCAAGCACACGCTTGAAAGATACCAGCTACTATCATATCAGACGGTCCAAACAACAGTTTGCATTGTTCAAATTAATGCAATGTACTAATCAATGACTAATGTACTAATCAATGACTAGTCAGCAACACTTTCAAATACGCAGTGTAAAAAGTAGTGTCTTAGAGTGATATTCGAGACCTGGAAAGAGCATTTGACCTCATAGATACCCAATCAAGTATTACTAGATCTTGCTGGCGGCTTTGTTGATCGATTTAAGTCCATTGCCTTGACACCTATTTAGCTCACTAGCTAGCTAACTAACTAGCCATTACAATTCCTGAATTAAGCAACAGCCAAGAGGAAGGTAAGACACGAGTGCTTCTTCGTGCAATGCACGCTGCACAAAATGAAGCACAAGCTTGTAATAAACAAAGATAATGTCATTTACACAGGTTTTCATTGGGAAACTGGTCGATTTGAGATTAAAAGTGCCGCACATAGAGATGAATGCACATTACATCCAAATCCACATTTTGTCCTGAGCATTTATGGTTGCTCTGTGGACCAAACGGTGCTTGCCACCTTCAGATGATGCATAGAGACAGAATATCTTGAGAGCTTTATTGCGGACAGTATATATGAATTTGGCAAGAAATATGACATTTGTGTTCTAGTACCTGTTCTTATGACAGCCATGGGTAGCTTCGCATCTTGTAATATAAACATATTGCCATTGTCCAGGAAAGTGTATCAGGGGTTGTAGTGTTAGAAACAATATAATCAGCTGAACCAGGCCATGCTCAAATGGCGAGAAGCCGACAATGTGTAGCCTAGCTTTGACCGCTGAGGATCTTTCTGCTGATTGAGTGACCACTGATCTTAATTGCTTAAGAGAAAGCTCTTCGACAATACGGTTAACATTGAGAAATCAAATAAACAATGCTGCATCAAAGGCCTGCCACCGATTAGCTCTCATGAAAAAGTTAGCTGGTACGAACTGGGGAGCAAATGAGACAACCCTAAAGAAAGCCTACACAGGCAGTGTTCGCCCTGTTCTGGAATATGGTGCATCAGTCTGGTCAACTGCAGCCAAGTTCAATCTCAGCAAGCTCTCCAAAATACAAAATTAAGCTCTTCGTATCATCACCGGTGCTATGCGATCCACACCAATTGTTGAAATGGGAAAGGACACAGGTCTCCAACTTCTCGAAGACAGACGAAATGCCAAAGTGATTCTACACGCCGAGAAGTTTAAACGACTTGGTGACCACCCAATGTATGAGAGAATGCAGAAACCATCAAAAGGAAGACTCAAACGTCAAGGTCTCACAAGCCTTTCTAGAGACCTAACAAAGAGATTGCCCTCTATCCAGAATATTGAACTCTCACCACTATCTACTCATAACCCAATGCCACCACACCTGACTCAACAAAGCTTTATCATCAGAACTCCATTTCTAACAAGAGCTCACACTCCAGTATGGAACTAAGAACCCTATCGCTGGAAGTCTTAAATGAAAAGTATCAACAAAATCAATGGGTACGTGTCTTTACTGATGGATCAGCAACAGAACCAGGTACAAATGGTGGTGGAGGTATTTTCATCAACTATTCATGTGGCAGTCAAGCAGAAATTGCCATCGCAACAGGCCATATCTGCTCCAATTACAAAGCAGAATGTAAAGCACTTGAAAATGCCGCTGATGTATTAACAACAGACTAACGATCACAGGGTGCAGATATAGTCTTCCTCACTGATGCACTCTATGTCTTACAAGCTCTCAACTCTCAAAGCTTGGAATTAACTGATTTTACTAACAAGTTACGGCAATTGTCACTCAATGCCAGAACCTTTATCCTCCAATGGATTCCATCCCATTGCAATAGCTCAGGAAATGAAAGAGCCGATGTTCTACCAAAAGCAGGGCAACTAAAGAACAACACCATGACCGCTGCACACTCACAGAGGTCAAGACGGTGATCAATCAAGCATTAAAGAAGAAACAATGGAGAGATGAGCATCCAGAATATGAATCAGCAGCCATCCATAATCAGCTGTCCAGAAGAGAACAAGTGATAATCTTTCGTATCCATTCAGGGCACTGCAGGATGCGTGCTCACATATACAACAAACTGAAGATTGGCACCTCAGCAATGTGCCCCTGTGGCACCAGCCACGAAACAGTTACATACGTCTTACAGGCTTGCCCACGTTTCAATCAGTAGCAGAACAACTACTGGCCATCAACAAGATACCTCAATGACAAGCTGTACGGGGATACAGACAACCTGGCTATCACAGCCAGCTTCATCTAGATGTGCGACATTCAGATGTAGTTAAATGTGAATGCAAGAAGAAGATGAAGAAGAAGAAGAAGAATAAGACAATACGGTTCATATGCAGTTCCAGCAGTTCAAACTTCAAGCGATTTACCGATAAAAAATCGCGATGTCCATTAATTATCGGTATTTTGTGAATACGCTTGTCCAGCACTACATAATATCTTAAAGACAAACATTTCAATCAAATAAATAAAACAATCAAAAAGTGATTTATCATGCATGCTTCTGAGGTCATTCCCCTTTAATTGTTTCAAATGTGGAAATGTCCCTTTGATGGTTATTTGGTGATTACTCTCCTATGTATGGAGGTCTGAGTAGTATAGTGGGGGTTCTAGTCGCTATTGTTCTTTCGTTGGAATGTGTTTTTAACCAATCACAACGCTGCATTTATAGTCGCTATTGTTTGGAGAACAATGACGACTATAACGCCACATTTTCTAGATAACAATGGCGACTATGATCACACGTTATTGAGAATATGCATCACTCTGGAATGTTCTATTATTTTGAATTAGTTAACCCTTAAAAGTTGTGTATTTTACATTTAAATGTAGTGGCGGCGCTCCCCCCTCCGTGGTTATCTACCATGGTAATGTAAAAATAATAGAGTTTAAGAGGATGAGTGATACTAGTAAAATAATAGAGAGTGATATTGATAATAGTAAAATAATAGAGTTTAAGAGGTGGTCTGATAATGGAGGTCGTAGGAGTATGAGGTTGAGGATGTATGAGGAATTACGGTAGGATATTGATGTATATTTTGAAAATAATTTGACTGTGTCGTCGATAACGTTAATTTATTAGTAAACTATTTTGTAGAATATTTAGAGACTAATTTAACTGTAAGCTGTTACTGTCTTAGTAAGCAACAGCTACCAGACAGATTAGTAACAAAATATTAAAAAAAATCTTGTATTAATGGTATGGAGTGTTCAGTTGGAATGGTTACCAAGACTTGGTGGTGATGGATTCATTGGATTGTATCACGGGTTAAAAAAGTTAACCCTTTCACCGATGAATTCTCCATATCTCATTTTCATCAATACCATACAGGAAAACTGTTGAATATTTTGAAATTAATTTGACGTTGCTAATGTTAATTTATTAGTAAACTATTTTTGTTGAGTATTTTGAAGACGTATTGACTTTTAACCATCATTACGCACACATTGTTTTTTAAATACTTAATATTTCAATAACGCAGTCGTTTTAGATGTTGTACGATGGTTAAAATGTGGTCATTATATCTCTGACGGTACCGTGTGTTTATAGAATTGTATGTCGAGCGTACTTATGTTAAAAAGATTATTTGGTGCATATGGTTTTAATTTATCCATACGTCTTGAATAGCCGTGAGATCAATCTTGAATCGAGATACAAACATGTGTTAATAATGAAAGAACGTGTTAGTACCTCACGTCTCGTACTACGTGGTATTTTTGAAATATTCAAAATTACTATTGAATTATCACCTATGTTACTCGCTAGGAGATTTCACTTTGTAGTTGCGAATGCATACAGCTTTGTGCTCTGGATACAATATCGTATCGTTTCCTAGTTCTTAACTGAGTGGACATATGTACTAATTCCCTTGGGCAATTATTAGAATATCACGTTTTGGTGCATTAGTGCTTTATGCATATTTATGGTGTGTTCGCGCATTACTCATATTAACATTAAACATGTCCGCTTCATTCGCTTTAAGGTCATGTGATGTTAGATTTTGTCTATGTCTGCTTCCTCGCGAACTAATAATGTCGTTGGTATGTACCACAACAAAAGGCTTCACCCATGGTGGAATATGTGGTTGAATGCATCTGTATCGATGGAAATCTGTTACTCATCCATCATCCACAAGGATGTCCTACTTTTTTCCCATACATACCGACACACACGCATGTACTGCGCATACACTCACGTGTGCTACGATACACGTGTGACGATGCGCACGTGGTCCTACGCAGTTGCCCCTTATCACTCGTGTTCCCTGGCCCCTATGCGTGTACGTCGTGCGGGTGTGTGTGTGTGCGTCTTTTTTATGCACCAATTTGTGTGTGGGTGTATGTATGTAACATAATTTTGCTTTTTGGTGGCCCCTTAAAAAAGAGGCCTATTTTTTATTTTGCTAACAAATATTTTTATCTCATTTAATGCAAACGATAACTTCTGTTTTGTTTGTACCACATACACATACAACAATCATTACAAAGTTGGTACATCGCATGCAACCATTTGTTATAATTGCGTTCGTCCGGATCTGCTAGATAATCTCTCCAGGGGTTACGGATTTAACGCAATGACATTGCAAATGGTTGCTGTACTGGAACCTCTTTATATTGGTTCCATTCGATGCAACCGCAATTAATAGGTGTAGAACCTATCATTCTCCATCGATCGCATAATTGAGATTCCATTTTATGTGTTTTGTTAAGTTAAAAAAAAGCTGTATGCCTTACTAGTCGTGCACATTTCGCTTTTATAGCTAAAATATGAGCTGTCAGTAAAACTATCTTTCCAATCTGAACACACCCTTATTTCGGTCACATGCTTTTTCTCCACCGCTTAAAATTAACATCATCGGTTTACAAAACATTACTATTGCACCATGTTTGAATGCCATTTTTTATAGAAAACTAGAATTGATACGCAGGTTTCAATTACAGAGCACGTCATATGGTTTCCTCTGTATTAAAAAATGGCCGCATTTTGTCATTGTCACGATGTGAATACGATTAATTACGGATCTTTGGATCATTGTGGTACGCCTCGCGTGCCTAGTGTACCATTAATTTTTTTATCCATTATCGGCATTCATCCATCACGATGTATCAAAATGGCGATAATTGGGGATGTATGGGTGAGTGGTGAGAAGGGAACACGAAGAAATAATAACATATTTTTACAAAATAAATGTATTTTTTATTGACACGTGCATTTTTCTTATGATAAATATTAGCGATATTTATTCACGGTAATTAAAAAAGAAAACATAGTACATAAATAATTATACATTAAATATGATCATTTTTTCTGTTTATTCATGATCCTGCGCATCAGACGTTTCACTATCACGTCATTTCTGTCTCTGTTTCTTAGGGCCCATAATATTTGTTTCATTTGTATGCCTCTCGAACGAGGGTATAAGAAATATACGCAATAATATCCACAAGTTGTCGTCACGGCTGGTTGAACACATACATTGTTGTAATAATAAACATGCGCATGGTGTCCATTATGTACATTTGATATCATTCTTCCATCAGAAGGGCGTCTTCCATAAGGATCAAAGTATTCAGCATTTCCATTTCTACTGTAATAAACTGCCACCCAATGTTGTCCGGATTTATTACTGGGATGCGTGTTTATTACTAATGAGGCCAGGAGATATTTAATATGTGCGGGTACATTGTCAATTGGAAAAACACAGAGAAAGTGTTCACGCGTTTTATTGTCGCCGAATAATAGATCCTCTATTTCAAATGTATTCAACATATTTGTTAATAATCTGTTAATACGTTAAAGTCTGATCCAATTTCTATTGTATTATCAAATTCAGCATAGCAAATTACATTGGCTGTAGCGGCAAGTGCTTGAGCAAAATGGAAGACCACTCTTAGCGAACCAGTGTGTGTAGGGTAGCAATGCTCTGAATCAGCTAGATCTGGCGTAAATTCCCATGCGAACAATGTGGTTCCATGTCTGAACTGAGTCTTATTTATTAGGTAGCCCAGTACCGCTGAATAGTGAGAAATAAGCATCCGAGTAAATGTCATCGCTAAACGAAGGACGTATTGGCGATGTTGTAACCTCTTCTCCATTTATATAAAATGTAGCGTAGGTAGTGTTATTGTTATCAAACTTGAACGGATCTTTATGTACCACACCATTATAGGCATCATTAGGTACAAAAGCGAATAATACTCTAGTAGGTAGCTGACCAATAAATATATTATCTCTTTCTATGCTCATAACACCGCTAGGTGCTGTAAAAGTCTTACACACTACCCTGCGAATAGCATATTTCACGCTTGTCTGTCTCAGAGTAACGGCATGTGCCACTAGCAGATCTGCTGATGTGATAACTTTGCGTACAAATAAGTTAGCCAACATTATTTTCAATTTAGGCCTCGCTCCTTCCACGGCCATAATGGTGAATGCATCTTTACTTCTCTGTAGGCGTACTCTTAAATCAACGGAACCGAGCAGGAATCGGTCCTGCAGAAACATATCACTGTGTATGCGGCCTATTAATTGCACCATTTTACTCTGCGCCATCATATTTCTACTTGCTTGAAATCTTAAGTTAGTATTGGCGATATTATCAAATTCGCCGGCATCATCTATTTTCCATCCAGCAAGTTGTAGATGCGAGGATGCGGCATCGCTGCCATAATTTAGTAATGTCTCGATGTACGAGCAGTAAGCATAATTTTCGTTCGAGTCACTGACACGCTTTCCATTCAAAAAAACATCCACTTGCGAGAACATCGTATGCAAAAGATTATTCGCAGGTGCTATCAGGTCAATCGCCTTCAGTGTCTTTTCATCACCATTTCGAT
The DNA here is from genome assembly GCA_034401795.1 of Chaetoderma sp. LZ-2023a. Taxonomy (NCBI): domain Eukaryota; kingdom Metazoa; phylum Mollusca; class Caudofoveata; order Chaetodermatida; family Chaetodermatidae; genus Chaetoderma; species Chaetoderma sp. LZ-2023a. Next base: position 87,950,509 of record CM067375.1, read on the forward strand.
CTAGCTTTACTAGCTTAACTTTAATCGAAAGATAAGATTGCGTAAGATCTAAATATCTATCGGCAGACCCACTGACGTAAAACTCGATCAGACCACTATCTGATAAACTAGATACAGGCTGAAACTGTTCCCATTTTGCAGACTCCAATGTCGTCACTATGGGACGCATCTGAAAAATGTCTAATTCACTCTTCGAGCACTCGCAGATCTGATTAAGTTCCATTAAAGATATCAGCTTGTTTTCTCTGCCATCTATTGCGACCCTTCCTCTTCGGTAACGCACACATTGACTGAGCATTACCTGTATTATTCCTCTTTTTACATTTAGGTTGAGGTGGTCTTAAACCACCTCGCACCGCTGTTACAGCTTCCGGTATCAAAGACCTGGCAACACCACGTGCTCTCGATTTTAATGCTGTTTTAACAATTTTTTTCAGCCATTACATCCTCAGCTAGTCCGATTCCAGCACTATGAGCTTGTTTACCTACAGATTTAGCCACATTTTTTGCAAAAGGTATTGCTGAATGCAATAGACCACCTAAGATATTACCAAGTCCATGTCCTGATTGGTATCGTGTGCCTACAAAAACTGGAATACGTCCATGATCCACTTGACTCGCATAATAACGAGCCAGTGCTGGTGCATTCGTTCTTCCTCTAATCGTCCCCCTTATCGTCCCTCTCATTATCGTTGTCATCATCATCTGAAATGCAAACAGAGTACACTCGGCGATGCCCCGTCCTTGAATGGGACATTGGCACCAGTTCTATCCATTATAAGTATTCCAATAGTATCGATGTAGTTCTTTGACACAGTACAGTATTGAATATCAGGAAACGTCCACTGACATATATCTTTTCCTCCATCTGTACTAGAAATGGGTATCACTATGAGTAGCAGTGTGGAAGTATTGCCTACCACACTGTGTGAGACTACGTCGCAGTATATATACGCGGTCGTAGGGCCACCCTCACGATTTGAACGAAATGATTCTTTAAAGTCTATAGGTCCTATATGTATTTTTCCTCCTTCGAATCCAATTAAATTTGCTACATCTCCACCTAAACATATTGAAGATTTTGGATGCCGTATCTAACTTCAAGATGCACTGCTAAGATTCACTACCTACTCGATTCGTTAGTCTCTTACGTTTTGGGTAAAGCTGTTTTGAATAGTTGCTGCGACAACTACTTTACTCAAAGCGCAAAAGACAGATATCAGCTCGCCTCGTACGTAGATGGATTGTACAATATTTGTATTTGATATCCGGGCCTGATCTGACTGAATCTCAGAAGTTGCAGTTTCGTCACGGTGGTCTTCCGTGATATCCAGAATAAACACGACAAACTAGTGCCTTGAATTGTCAAGGGGATGACTTTAATTTTACACTAACTGTACATAAGACTAAATGACTTTTGCTGTCATAAATTAATATATATTTTATATCAAAGAGATATACTTAAATATTCTATACTCTATACCAATTTACCGACCTACACTATAAATTCGCACAGAGCTTTCAGCGACTACTCGTATGATCAGATTGTATCGAACCTCCTGTATCCACCTCAAACTCCTCCTTTTATACTCTCTCAGTTTCTATTCTACCATCATTCAGCACTGTCTAATAACAGACCTTACGTAATGGTTTCGCATCCCATCTTATCTCCCTCTGATTATGACGTCACCCTACACCAGTCTACTGAGTTTCTACTCTATCATCATTAGGTAATATCTAATAATAGACCCTTACATAATGGTTTCGCATCTCATCTTATCTCCCTCTGATTATGACGTCATAACTGGTTCTCACCGGTTCTGGCTTTGATGCGATCTGTCAGTCTCTATCAACAATTATCCATTTCTGATAATTAGCCTACCATGAATGACTGATACATTATTGATATACAATTGTGTTCCTAACAGGATGTTATGCTATTGACTCTCATCCGTCCATATCCTCTTCCTTGCTTTTAGGCCTATGCCTGTCATTTAGGAAGGTTAATAGCACTGGAGCTATATGAGCTCATCACCAGCTGGTGTTGTTGTGCTTCTATCGCGACCTTAAGGTCAGTTAGTCCGTTGTTATTCTCATATTATACTTAACGCTTTTCATCGATTCCCATCGCGTTTTACTTGCTTATTATTTTGTAAACTACTGTTCGTATCTACTGTTGAATAATACCAAATGATTGCTGATCCCATGGCAACCACTTTCGTCCTTACTTTATTCATCTACTGACAGATACCATCAAACCAGCACCGTTGACTCTTCTCCTATTCATTATATTTTCAGTCTTAATAGTATACTAGTTTCTCTACCAGTTTCACACTCGCACACTCAGTGCCCTCAGTCACTCCGTGCAAACACTACTACAATGATATGATGTTATCCTTTCCTTAGCCCTACTGGTACTTTCAAAAGATACTAATTTCTACTAAGGTCTTACTTATAAATATAAGATGTCCATCGGGTCATGACTCCCACTAGTCAATCCCATATCCACAATATGGCGTAATTATCTTTAACTGTGGGAGAAACTAGATTCGTGCGATGCAAGTAGAAATTGAAAAATATTTTTTTTGTGTCTAAATCTTGTCTTGCTCTCTATCTGGCCATTTAGATAGTCTACCATATTTTTTTTGGCATAGTACCCTTTCAGCACATTGATAAATGGAGCTTCTTATTGCACATAATAATAATTTTCACTTCTACATGAACCTTTTTTACTGTCATTATTTGTTTGATCATTTCGCACATCTTTTCTCCGAGCATTTCGTGACCATTTTACCCGATCGGCAGGACGTGGATTACCTAAACCATCTTTTAAAACTAGTGGAAAAGCCGTTGTCTTTTCTATTTCTGATGTGCTGGCGACATCTTTGCTAATTTCTTCAGGCGCATCGCTATCTTTCTTCTTCTTCTTTATCTACTTCTTAGTAAATGCGTATATTTGTACAAAACTTTCCTCCGCAATAGTAATCCAACTCCTCTGATATAACACACTCGAGAGGCCCACTTCCCATTCACCATCTAATGTTAATGGAGTTTGCAGACGTGTTCAAAACTTTGATATCTTATTGTCTGGAAAGAACTGGGTACTACTATTGCTCAGAAGCGTTATGTAAAACTGATCCTCATTCATTCCGAGTTGAATGATGTATGGACATCTTTATGCATGGACTAGACAATATATACCCTAGACATCCAGTCAAAAGCGATATCCATATGCCTGATTGCCCATTTTGTATACTCAGATTCACGATACATGTAATGATTACGATATAAATTATTATAATTTGAGCTATGTATACTATTTCTTCTTTCGGTACTCATGAACCCATCATTCGCCACATGCTCTGATCCGATCTTCTCTCCATATATTCATCCATTGTCAATGATATATAGTACTTAGTTCATTAACCCACGTGTTGAACTTAGCCAGGTAACCGAGCCATTTTACCAGATACTCGCGTTGTCCCTTTTTATTTTTTCTACTTTTAAGTATTTTTTCCACGGCATACTGTTTATCATTTTCTTCTATCACTTGCTGTATCTCATCATGATAAAAAGTACCAATAATCGGGTCACCTCCATAGTCTTCTAAGTTATATAAGTATGGATATGTGTCTGTAAGCACCTCATGCACCTTAAACAAAATTCGCAACTCTATTGCCCGCGATATGCTTTTTCAAATGGCATTTTTGCTTGTGATATTCTAACATGGACGCCTTGAGTAGGGCTGTTTTTAGATTTGGAACGTTTCTTCGTCTTCTTTCCATATATATTTCTCCATGCGATTAACTCCGTACTACGGTCGACTTCAGAAGGAGCCATGCGCGTACTGGAATGTGTGGTGTTATTGTATGCTGTGACTAAACTAGGTAGTACATCAATATACTTTCATGTATTTTTATGTGTCATGTATCTGTATATTCGACCCTTCAGTGTGCGTTGAAAACGCTCTGCCATTGCTGCTTTCATTCCATTTTGAGAAGTGTAGAAATGTATTCCATTATCTTTCAAATATTTTTTCATTACACAGTTTATGAACTCGCCCCCTTTGTCTGTTTGAATAGCATGTGGGCGACGCTCAGTATGCTCCAATATTGTTTCTAACCCTTTCTTGACTGCTGACGACGTTTTACTAAACAGGCATTCCACCCATGCATATTTTGAAAGGGCATCAACCACGCATAGCAAATATAACACATTGTTGTTCTCTTTTTCCAGCATACCCATCAAGCATAGATCTACCTGCCATAGTTCATCAATACGTGAAACTATTATTTTTCACCTGTCTAACTTTGTTCTCCATGGTCTGTGTAGGGTATATACTTCTTGGTGTTTTAACCATTTGTCGATGTAGTTGTGCGGTATTTTACCTTTGAACGCATTATATAGCTTTTCTTTCCCACCAAAAGATGTGTAATGTTTCGGATCAAAATATACTTTCACCAATTTAGCATCATTCATGACTTATATAAATTTACCCACACTGGAATTGAATGCCGCTTTTTCTTCCTGATGCCCGCTAGAGAACTCTTTCTACGTATTCTTTTGCTCACGGGCGTAGACGTGTACTCACTGGCGCTAACATCCTTTTCTGTGCCATTATATATCTGTCTCATCGTTTTCTCTTGCCCTACAAATCTGCGGGGTATGTTTAGGTTGCGTAACAGATTAAGAAACTTTCCCTCCGCTTGATCATGCATACCAGCCATAAGAGGTTTATGCCCATGTGCTACTACATTTGTAAGCAGGTCGAGTACATTACTTTTTGGGAAAAACGTACCCTCTATTATCACTTCGCCCAAATCATTAACGTGAAAACGTTCAGGAACCGAACGTAAAATATCAATTACTCCACTGGCTTTTGTCTTGTACATTTTTGGTATTCCCCTCATCGTACGTTCAAGTATTTGTGCGGGCAGTGCATCGTAGTTCCTTATGGGCTGTAGAGGCAACGGTTGATATTGTTGTTGTCCTTGCGTTTGCTGATAGTAATGCCTATACTTATCCAATACTTGTGAATACGATTTTGCTTTTTCATTTTCAGTCAGATCGTGTCTGGTTAATATATTGGATATCTTGTTGTCGAGACTAATAGCTTTACGTATCGATGGATCTGTCTGTAGCAATGCTATTTTACTCTGTTCATTTAAATTACCTATCAATTCGTGAGGAACTAGCGCCATTTTACGTGTATGTTCCATCTTTTCACGTGAAAAGTTTACCAATTAATGGCGCTAGCGTACCGATCACCACTGGTAATAAGGCTCCTAAAAATCTGCCTGTTTGTAGCAATTTTCTTTTTTTACATGCATATGGCACACCGTGACCAGTCAGCGTACGCATTTTCGGTTTATATTTACTCAGCTGCTTTTATCGTATTTTAGTGAGATGAACATTCCCACATAATATGTTTAGGCATGATTCGCATAGTACATCCACCAATTCGTTCGAACACTGTTTAATTACATCATTTCTGATTGAAGGCTTTACTTTAGCCAAATATTGCAGCATAGGTAAATGGCGTTCCGTTTTACGTGATGCCATTTTCTTAGGTATGTAAACGTAGCACCCCTCCTTCGGATGAACAGATGAACGTAGTCTGATATTGTCAGGTGTCGTCTGTTTCAAATCTAGGAGGAGATATGAGTGAGGTTCGCGTGTAGCATCCTTATATGATTCGATCAAATACTTTGTCTTGCCTGGGTACATCTGATTCGATAAAGAATGAATAGATGACGCATCACATGGATTCTTAAACACTACCATGTAGTGACAGTTAACTGATAAGTCACGTTGATTGCGTGACTTGTGAAACAGATTTTGTGCGACAAATATTACGCTACAATTCTCATGGTGAGAACGTTTTGTAAATATGTCAGCTACATTCTCGTCACATTTATTCATCAAATCGTCAAGTACCACCAATGTTCTGCAACTTCTGTCTAGTTCAACATTCACACCCTCTTTAAATTCAACTTCTTTCACCAAATCGTTATACCCATCTTGCCACACACCGTAGCAGTACACAATCCTCTGTGGAGGGGGAGTAATGACATAGGGATCTCTTATTAGTGCTTTTCTCATCTCAGTTTTACTGCACTGTGTTGGACCGCAGACAATCATAGTAAATGGGGGACGTAATGACATATTGCAGTCAAGCGTTGCTACCATTGCATTGGCACATGTGTGTCCATGCACGACTAAGGAGGTATATGCTCATGCGCATATATATATACCTTAGGCATACGTGGATGCATGTGAACCGTCACTATGATGTAATATGTAGTTACTCTTCTGCGTATACTTTATCAATGCTTACTGGTTAGCAAGCATTATGAATTGTGACATCAGATTCTCGTGACGTAAGAGAAATGCTATGTCCATTTAAGAATGCCCCATAAATTAGGAGAAATGCTACGATTTCAACGTCAGATACTCGAAATGTAGGAGAAATGCTATGTCCATTTAAGAATTGTGACGTAAAATTAGGAGAAATGGTATGATTGTGACCTCAGATACTCATGACATAGGTGAAATGCTATGTACATATAAGAATTGTTATGTAAAATTAGGAGAAATACTATAATTGTGACCTCAGATACTCGAGAAGTAGGAGGAATGCTATGTCCATTTAAAAATTGCATCATGAAATTAGGAGAAATGCTATGATTGTGACATCAGATACTGGTGACATAGGAGAAATGCTATGCACGTTTAAGAATTGTGTCGTCATATACACGATACGGAGCAGAAATGCCATGCACGTTTAAGTGTATGATTATGACATCAGATACTTGTGTGACGAATCCATGACATCTTTAAATAGTTACAAAAATAAACACAATATTCAGTGAATATTTTGTCATGAAATTGAACAATAAACCGTCTAACGGTGTTTTATTTAAGTATGCGCTATTCAGCTCACTCTATCATTCATTCACCTGGACCATTCTTCTCTAAAGAATAGCAATGGCACGCGCCATCAAGTGCCTCTGTCAAGTGAAAAGTGGGCATACCAACGCGTGCAGAGGAGGCGGGGGGGGGGAGAGTGAATAGCAAGTTGCTAGTGACAGATAAAGAGAGAGAGATAGAGAGCAAGGTGCTAGTACTGAACAAGTGAAATCCGATTTTAAAACTTTTTTTTATTAATACATACATCAATAATACATATCGTTACAAAGATACGAAAAACATACCAAATACAACATATTTTACAAAGCTACGATTGAAGAAATAAAACAATTAATTATGTTATTTAAAAAAAATAAAATAAAATACGTATATGATTTTATTAAAAATTATCCGTGTGTTTTAATGCTTAAAAACACGGTTAATTTTAAATAAAACTAAATAAATTAATACGCGCCTAGAGAAAATATTAATTATAGTTATGGTGACAACATCTGTTTTTCATATATTACATCCACAATGTACCTATACCATTCCTTCATACACATATGGTACAGTTCAGTACAATGTTCATATATATCGTAATGGCAGGCTAGTTGAGCGCAATATTCAGCTTCGTCCATTTCTAATAATGATGCCTCATTATACAGTTCAAAATTGTCAATTAGATTAAGATCAACATCAATCCCTAAACAAGTATGTTCACGTTGACTCGGATGATTTACTAGACATCTGTAACAATCACGCACAACCAACGAATGTATCTTTTCACACAGCATGAATGCGAATAATTTCTGACTAGTCTTTTGCACATGATCCGTAGGACAATAATAATGTGGCGGCCCCATAGTTTTACAATGGTGACACAGTTTGACGGTATCGTCATCATCGACGAGATTTAGTTCATTATCGCTTAAAAACTCATCGAGGTATATAGCGTCCGTAGTAAGCATGGCGTTATTAGACATCTCTGTGGAATCGCTAGTAGATGGAATGTCATTCATGTTCTCGGTTTTTCCCACCGTAAAAGCACTGAGGTATCGGGCTAAACAACACGTCACCGCTCACGTCGGGAGGCACGTAAAAGTTAGGCAATGCTGCCAGCAAATTACTCGCATTCTGTTTCAATAATTCCCACTCGTTGTCTTGCTGGTATAATCCGCAATGTGTCGCACGTGGTTCTGCATCAGAGCAGAAAAAATAGCGTATGTCAATACATGAAATTCGTCACAGATAGAAATACGAACAGAATTGTCCAAAGAATATGTAAATAGTACGCCTTCTTTTTTATGCGCACATTTTACCGCGTCCTCAAGATCGGGTATGATCTGTAACAGCTGTTTAAACGCTGCTATGCTGAGTTATAAACCACGTTTAGTGGGATAACCGTCAGGATGAAACTGCCATAGATCGATACACCACTTTTCGCCAAAACGTATTGTTCGCGCTTTATGCGAATTACCAAGATCACACCAAAACGCTGAGTGATTTAAATATTTAAAGCAAGGATCAGACGACATCGTGGAGAACGAATAATCATAGCGTGAAACTGCTGCATTTATATATCATTAGTAACAATAATGACCAGCCGCACATGGATTGAACATCTAGTGTAAATACCATGCACACAATGGCGTACAAAGGAGTGCGTGCATTACAATGACGTATATAGATGCGCTTAATTTGAATGTATGGCGCAGGTTTGTTCGATCAGTAACGTACATATTCACGTGGTACGAACACCATCTTCTACCATCGCACACTTTATGAGCAATAACGCGCACGACCAACTTTTAACCATTACACGGCTGAGAGACTCGATACACTAAAGTCGATGCGTATTATCGCTGGATGCACAAAATATTTTGAAAACTATCTGACTGTAAGTTCATGGCTGATGACAACAACTTTCAGTCATAATATCTTTGCGGTAATATAAGGCTTGTGATGCGTGCGATAACTAAGCATAAGTTATGAATGAGAAAGACATCGATTAATGTAGCTTCGCAACAATAATACGCGAACCCAATGCACTATGTCTATCCCATATTCGGTTAATAAACCCTTGCTAATTTCAGACATGAGTATAATTCTTCCAGCATTAATTTTGTCATCTCTTAAAGCAAACCGCATGCCCCTCATAATCAATGCACGCATCTTATCCTTATCAGCGTTACACAGACTAGCAATATTTGTTATCATAGTGCGAGCAGCTAGTGCGGCTTTGGCGGACATGGATGACACCGACTTTGTTTACGTACTGACTGTAAAAGTGCAATGTTGCTATTTATATTACGCTAGTGTAACCATATGGTACTGATGATAAATCTCCCAGTTTCAAAATTCGTTTTTTAAAGATGGGTCTGAAAATCTTACTGCTATTTACTGAAAGAATTCTAAAATGATCAGTGCACATGATCTTTGATGGGTAGCTTAGTAGTATGCTATTACTATCCATAATTCCACCATCGTTTATAATTTGTTCAATTGATTTTTTCATTGTATCAAAATTAACTTGTTTTGATTGTTGGGTACCAAGTGTTAAACCTTTAGCCTTCGTCACCTGTTTAACGATCGATGGATCAATGCGACGCTTCATTTCATAGCTATAGTTTTTGGGACCGAGTGCGCAAAAACTTGTTAATTCGTAATCGGAGGGGATTTCACTCGTCCAAGAACCTAAATACCCACTACGTTCTTGAATGGTCGGCTCACCTTCACGGGTACTAAATACCACCGAATCCATATCGTGATAGGCTATGCAGCGTCCTAGTAAGGACAAGACTTCGTACAGTTTTATTCGTTCATAAGCTGTCACGAAAGATGCAAGAATACAGTTGGTATTTAATGGTGACTGAATGTACTCGTCATTGACTGAATAGGAGACCATTAGAAGACTATCGTTCAGGAATGTGATGGATCCTACAGTTTTACTTTTATCATTCAGAAGGGAGAGTAGACCTTTACGTGTTGATATCATGCTATTCTTTTTATGATCACGAAGAGAAAATCGTCCCCACAAAATATTCAAACAGGATTTAGCAACAAAGCACAAACCCGGGTTATACAATATTTTGGCAGGGTCGAGCTGTATTCCTTCATGTTTATAATAGTCAGCCATGTAATTCGTCTTTTCACTCTCACTACCGACACAATCAGGATAACCGCTACTTTCCTGTTTAATTTTCAGAAAACGGTTAATGTATTCTGAAAATAACCCATCGTCACCATGCGGCTCATATTGTGATGACGCGTGATAATGCCATACTTCATACATTTTTTTAATGACATAACCATTGCGTATAGCTAGCTAACTGTAACTCTGGAGTAGTCCATGTTCCGCATAAACTGCGCTGTTCTCCCGTATGTTCGCATACAGAAGATTGTTCATTTTTTGCACATTCGTCGCATAGTACAAACATGAGGCGCGAATTTATTTGAGCAGGTAGCACGGGAAAGTATAAATCACGAGGTGGAAGGACTTTACATTTAATAAGACCAAAGAGGTCATGCACCGTCTTATCACTCAAGTCATCGCCTCTTAGAACCGTATATGACCATTCTGGAAAACAACATTGTTTCATCACTGAAGGATACATGGAAACGCAGTCTAAATATTTGAGTGTGGTATGCTCATCGGCTTCCATAAATAAACGAATCGCGGACGTACGGCCACTGAATAGTACATCACGTGGTGATATTCGGTGGGCTATGTCCAATTCGGTGATAAAATCATTTAGCACAGAGAAATCAGCGACTTGTTTCTTAAAGTCACATTCCCACATAATTCTCACCGTATATCCATGCGATTCAAATAAAGAAATGCGACATTGAAGCGCGGAATATGCTTCTTCATATGTCTGATCGCCATATGGTGTATATGTCGTATCATGCTTATCACCACAACAAGCAGACTCATGTCCGTGGAATTTACAACCTAAGAACTCGTAAAGAATATTTTCAGATACATCAATTCCATCAACATAATGTCCGCATATTTTCTGTTCACCGCCATTTAGCGCACGCACGAGTTGGTGACCCTCACATTGACTGACCTATTCCATCCATTCTACACCCAAAACGCTATAAGCACGTTTTGCTCTTAGTGAGAAATCAGGTATAGTCTGTACACTCTCAGGTCAAAGCCATAAATAGTCTGTCGCCTTGAGTAGGAAAATTGAGACTTATATGCATTTTCGGGTATAGTAGCTGTAACTTTCAGGGAATATTCTTTAATCATCTGGGAATCCAAAATCACTTGATACCAAATTTTCATTTGTCGTTATGGTGGCCATATTGGATTTCAAAATGGCCGCTATCTGAAAAACAGTTTTTCAACATTTTGACAGACACCCCATTGGATATTTTGAAACTAATGTGACTGGAAGTTGTTGCTTTCATAGATCAGATACAGCAAATTCAACAGAAGTTTGGTAATATGTAAATTCATTTGAGACGTTCAATCTTTTCGACTTTCATGATGGAGTTATACGTCATTTTGATTATGACGTCATCTAACATGTGACGTATTTGACTATGACGTCAGGTATTTGAGTGACGGATTGGATCGCTCCATTAACCCCTCTTGTGTCAACAGCGCATCAAAGCAAAATGCTACCTATATCAATTAACCCTTTAAAGCTCTAGACATCTCAAAGAAAATTGCAATTCTTATTCAGTAAATGCCCACTTAGAGAAGACAATGTGTGTAAATTTGCCACAGAAATTTACAAAAACAACTTTCTGTTGCCACACGTTTTGTTCAACGTGATCATTAAATGGTCAATATTCCAGAAAATTCAACTTTGACAGCGTACACGTACAGACCAAGAGAAGCCTATTTTTGAAAGTTTATCACTTCAGTGATAAATTAAAAAAAATTGTCTTCTCTTGGCCTGCAGATGTGCATCACTCAAGAGTATTGCAGGTGACATTTTTCAGGTTTAACCATTATAAGATTAAGTTGAACAAGAGGGGTTAAACTGTATGTAACCTACATGTATGTCAGCAAAATCTATACACAGTGGTATCGTCGTAAGAGCGTATGGATGAATGTGAAATACTATTACTACACTCTTTTGACTTCACGAGATATCTATCTTTACACTTTAATCTCAAGAGGGATTCCCAACTGTGCCATACCTCTCAGCGACGTGTTAGCTCCAGCTAACGAGAACATCATCAACCAACCGAGAGGGATTAATAACGCCGCAGTTATACTACTACAAAACTCTCGTATTTATTCTAGGGCCATGTAAGTCACGTGTTTGTATTGAAATCAATTACATTTAAACGCTTGGCACGTCCACTCTCGTCTACCCGGGGTAGAATCACCAAGTGTTTAAATTTAATTGATTTCAAAACAAAGACGTGACTTCCTCGACTAACGCCACTTCATTAGGTACGTAACCTTGTGTAGGTACTAGAGTATAATAGCACCCATCCACCTCACTAAAACACCCAAAACTAATAATATTATCTTTAACCCAAAGTCAATAATAATAATAATAATAATAATAATAATAATAATAATAATAATAATAATAAAAATAATAATAATAATAATAATAATATGTAATAATAATAATAATAATAATAATAATAATAATAATAATAATAATAATAAGCACCCTTTTCCCCACTCTATGTAAATGTATGTCACGTAAGAGTAAACTGTTATGTCACCTTCGTATAATGTGTTATCCATGTTCTAAACGTTAATATTTTATTACTATCATTACCTTTTTAACTTTCAATACCATAATGTTGATATGTTAGCCATCATATGATAGTGATATGATGGTGTTTTTATTTATGTTGTACAATTGTTCTAAATGTTATGTGTGTAAGGAATCCGCCGCCCTATAGGCTCTGCATTAGGTGGACTACCTGTTGTGACATTAAATATGTACACAAATTAATGTAATAAATAACATTGAATCTTGAATCTTGAATCTTGAGTACGAATTCTAGTCGTTTAGGCCATATTCCATTAACTGTAGTAGCTACTCTACTAGGGGCCTACACTCACTCTCAGTTATAACTCTCCTGATTCGTCGCGTATATGAACAAGTTAATATTTAACGTATTTCGTAATAATATATAGATGATTATTCTGGAATACACCTGATTCATAGAGGTACAGTTATAATTGGTAGAACCGGTTACGATCCAATAAGGTTTATAATGTCGAGTTAGTGGTCATTATTTGTGATAATATTGTAATGTTGAAAATTTATATGTTCGAAACTAGTCGAAATTTTAAATACATAACATATTTAGTCGTAGCGGTTAACTAATATTAATCGGTTTGTTGGTCGCCTGTGCGTGTATCACGTGCCGTCATTTCTGACAAGGTTGCCTAAATCACAAATCTCCAGAGAGATCCATTTCTAGCTACGCCCCGCCCATTTCTACATAAGCTCCGCCCATTTCTCCATAAGCTCCGCCCATTTCTACATAAGCTCCGCCCACATTTATGTTCATTGGAATCGATTTGTGATTCTGAAAGCTTCAATCCGAGAATAACAAATTCAAGGTAAGTCTACAGGTAAGTTGTTGTTTATTTAGAAACTAATTGGATGTGGGGCTTTTGCTGGCAGCAACAGCCACAAGTAAAATTAGTTAAAAATATTCAACAAAATGTTTATCGAATCGTAAATTTATTAAAAACATATAATTCGTGCTCTTCATGACGGACTTCTCCATTGCCATGACAAAGCAATCGTTATGATTGTGCCGTCAGCTAGCACGTGCCGTATTCGATTATGACGTCAAATGCTTGAGTGGCAGATCGGGTCTCTCTATGGTGTTGCACTGGCCTGTATATATGCTTGCTGTATATGATTCTATTTATACTAAATCAATTAGTTTACCTTCGTCCATCACCTGAGGACAAGTATTGCTCGCGATGACTGTGCACCTAGTTTAGAATAAGCTACCCGTAACATGCTATTAAAGGGAGCTGTCAAACCTGGTTACACCGTTAACGTATATCTTACTAATTACTAACTATGCTATACTGTAGACAATCAATCATTCCAAAAAAATTTAAACTGTTTCTTCATAAAACATAATCAATCAATCATAAATATCTATGCTGAGTATGAGCTATCATACTGTATTGGAACGTGCCGTGTCTAATCTCATTCACATCATTCATTACATACTCGCAATGGCTAGTGTATGGTCCATCAAAAGTGGTCCTTAAAGACAGGTGATCGCTTGATACAGTTCATCCTCTATGGTAAGTAGCTTTTCTTATCAACTGATATAGCGTCGCAAGAAATTGTTCACAGAGACAGACTACAGATATGCCCCTCCTGTAATTTGATCGATATAGTATTGGAATTAATGAATTGAAAATCCGGTCTTGTCATTTTTCTTCAGCAAATTTGTCAATATATGGCATCTTCTGAGTGGTTCAATGGATAGCGGAATACGAGCTATATGTTGTCATAACCCTATTACATCAAATCTAGGTTGATGCCACTATTATAATGACGTATTATAACTCCGTCATGAAGCTCAAAAGTCTGTCAAATGTACGAATTGCATGGCCTTGATGGATTTGAAACTTATTCTGTTGACTATTTTGAAACAAATTTAACAAGGGGCTGTTGCGGATATGGGCACTGGGCAGCAAGATCCCCAGTGTTTCAAAATAGTCAACACTTTCTTGTTTATGTTTGTTGAATTTTAGATTCTGGGAATTTAGTTTTCGGTTTTAAATTAATTCCAACACGAGTAAGAACTGGGCGGAGCTTAGGTAGAAATGGGCGGAGCTTAGGCAGAAATGGGCGGTGCTTAGGTAGAAATGGGTGGCGCTTAGGTAGAAATGGGCGGCGCTTGGGTAGAAATGGGTGGCGTTTAGGTAGAAATGGGCAGTGCTTAGTTAGAAATGGGCGACGCTTAGGTAGAAATGGGCAGCGCTTACGTGGAAATGAGTGGGGCTTAGGTAGAAATGGGCGGCGCTTGGGTAGACATGGGTGGCGTTTAGGCAGAAATGGGCAGTGCTTAGTTAGAAATGGGCGACGCTTAGGTAGAAATGGGCAGCGCTTAAGTAGAAATGGGCGGCGCTTAGGTAGAAATGGGCAGCGCTTAGGTAGAAATGGGTGGTGCTTAGGTAGAAATGGGCGATGCTTAGGTAGAAATGGGCAGTGCTTAGTTAGAAATGGGCGACGCTTAGGTGGAAATGGGCAGCGCTTAGGTAGAAATGGGCGGCGCTTAGACAGAAATGGGTGGCGCTTAGGTATAAATGGGCAGCGCTTAGGTGGAAATGGGCGGCGTTTAGGTATAAATGGGTGGTGCTTAGGTAGAAATGGGCGGCGATTAGGTAGAAATTGGTGGCGATTAGGTACAAATGGGCGGTGATTAGGTAGAAATGGGCGGCGCTTAGGTAGAAATGGGCAGCGCTTAGGTGGAAATGGGCGGCGTTTAGGTATAAATGGGTGGTGCTTAGGTAGAAATTGGCGGGGATTAGGTAGAAATTGGTGGCGATTAGGTACAAATGGGCGGTGATTAGGTAGAAATGGGCGGCGATTAGGTAGAAATGGGTGGCGTTTAGGTGGAAATGGGTGGCCCTTAAGTAGAAATGGGCGAGGTTTAGGTAGAAATGGGCGGCCCTTAGGTAGAAATGGGCGGTGCTTATCTAGAAATAGGCGGAGTTTAGGTAGAAATGGGCACAGCATAGGTAGAAGTGAATTCCTCTGTTGCCCAGTCTGATTGCAGAATATCATGTCTGGTCTCAGACTGACTGACTGACTGACTGACTGACTGACTGACTGACTGACTGACTGACTGACTGACTGACTGACTGACTGAATGAATGAATGAATGAATCCACCTTTAGCTTTGCTCCCCCCTCTCTAGCTAAGCCCCACCCACGAGTTGTTCCCAGTTGTTCTGAATTCCCAGAATCCTAATATCAAGATAACTATACATGTAAGCTGTTCAATATTTTGAAACTAATTTGACGTGGTGTTGTTGTTGCATGTGGCAGCAACAGCGCCCAGTCAAATTAGTTTCAAAATATTCAACAAAATATTAAATAGTAAAGACATAAACTTCGTACACCTGACGGACTATTAAGCGTTCATGACGGACTTAGACACGCCAATCGCCAAGTATTTTGATTATGACGTCAACCTACATGTGAAGTTTTTCATTATGACGTAAAATACTTGATCAGCCGATTAGATGCCCCTATTGCATAATCATTGCTAATAGCACTTTGCCGCTATGTGCAGGTATGGCCAGTCAAAGCCGTTTGATGAACTTGAGCCAGGTTTCTCCTAGGCTTTGTCGAAGATAGATGGTCAAAACAGCATCGTTTGGCTCAAGCATATATGAACTATTCTAAGCATAGCCTACAACACACGCTTCTAGTCTGCCTGACAAGCAATTGGCCCACCAGTTGTGTGTTAATGTGGTGTATGGGCTGACTCCGACAAAAATTTGGAGTTAGTCGCCTGATGAGCGGGATTAAAAAATTGAATCGGGACTCGCAAGGTCAGGAATGATTGGGTGGTGTATGGCTTACCGACCCGAGTCGACTGTCCTGTTGATAGTTATTGTGGCCACAGACTCGAGTTTGACCAATTAAATCCTCACTGTTCGTGCAGACATTTTGTCACGTGACAACAGTGGGTATTTCAAGAGACACACGTATGTACATTATACTGTCTTTCGCTGAGTACCTTGACTATTTTAAAGGAGGCATATTATTTCACTCGCTTCAAGTAGCTTTCACGCGTACTGTCATACAACCTGGAGCAACATTTCATCAAATTCCATCTCAATATCTGAATTGTTCCAGTCAGCCATGTTGTTGTTGTCGTCGTCGTCGTCGTCGTCGTCGTCGTCGTCGTCGTCGTTGTTGTTGTTGAACTTAGAGCGCACACTAGCAATCAACGCGAAACTAATTTGAGGCGTGCCACGTTTTGCCACTCAAAATGGTTCGCATTTTCTCGCTAGGAGAGACATGGTTCATAGTTTGGTCGCTAGGTGCAGGCCTTACAGATGACGAACTAGTACGTTGGTGTACGACCCCAAGTTGGTGGATCACCCTGCTGAGTGCGAGTCTGTCTGTAATGCTATACAGAGTAATTCAAAGTGTGTATGATAACAAAGAATCAATTAAATTAAGTTAAATAATGAATTTCTTGAGACAAAGGACCTTTCAATTTTTAGCTCTGCCCCGCCCATCACTAACTAAGCTCCACCCACGTCTCGCCGTGTTGGGAGTGATCGATCACCGAATGCCCTAACTATCAATTTCCTGAAAACTATACAGGGAAGCTGTTGAATATTTTGTAACTAATTTGACTGGGTGCTGTTGCTGCCTATGGCAGCATCAGCGCCCAGTCAAATTAGTTTCAAAATATTCAACAGAATATTTATTAAACAGTAAAAGCAAACAATTTGTACAACAACGGATAGACCGTTTTGAAATATGCGTTCGTGACGTACTTATCGACGTCATTCTTGACGTCATTCATTATGATGTCCTTCTACACATCACGTATTTGATTATGGCGTCATATAATGGGTGGATTACTATGGAAAGGTGAATTACGTGGACACTGGGTGTTCACCAGGGTGAAACCTGTCACCAATATTATTCACATTAGATCTAAATGCCATAGAAACCTTTCTACATGATCAAAACTATAAAATAGAACTAAAAGATACAGATGCTGAATTAATCACAAGAATTAAACTCCTTATCCTGCTATATGCAAACGATACAGTTATACTACCCAAGACCTCAACCAATTAACAACAGGCACTAGATTCTTTAGCAAAATACCACACCCTCTGGAAATTAAAGTTAAATGCCGATAAAACAAATGTCGTCGTGTTTGGAACCACCAAAGCATACAGTAGGAAGCTAAAGTTCTATATGAACACGAATGAGGTAGACATTGTACATAACTATACATACATAGGGATAGTCTTACACCAACGGATGCTTTTGGCCGCTGAACAACAAGTATCGCTATATTTGCACTACAAAGAATGGCTAGGCAACTAGACCTGCCAATTAAAACGGTATCATTAAATGATAGACCAAATACTACTATATGCGTATTGAATTATTGGAATTGAAAAGTGCAATATCCTAGAATGTCAATACAGACTTCTTTAGAAATGTTCTAAATGTTAATCGCAGTACAGCGAAATATATGATATATAGGGAATTTGGGGGACATACCTATAAATGTGGTCATAAAACAACGAATGATAACCTGCTGGTTAAAACTTATAACAGATAAAGAAACGAAACTAGCATTTACATTGTACATGCACGTACTAACCGACTACCATCAAAACCGAAAACAATATAGGTGGCTAAATTGCATGATTTCCATCAAAGTTATTTTTGATAATACCTGCAGGACGAAGCTACATTTGGACAAATCAAACAGCCAACACACCACCTCCAATCAAATGCAGACAACTATTACAAAATCATTAGAAGATCAATTTATACAGCCATGGCACACTAAGGGTATATCCATCTTCCTATTGCATGGCCTGGCCCACACGCTACGCTCTCGTATTGAGTCCAGTGCTTGCACGCCTTTGATGTCTGCGCTAAGTTCACGAAACTTCATAAATGAGGTCAGTCAACTACCGCTCAAAAAAATTGCCTGGTTATTATCATCCTACTAATGTATATACGCCCAATCACATAGCTTGACATTCGTGTCTCACGAACTCTCCATCGATATTGGCACGAATCGACGCCTATATTTTTAGATTGATAGCTCAATTGGAGTAGGTAGAAATCTGATTGGCTGCCTCCAGCCCGCTAGCGTAATGCTACTTCGCATAGCAATCAATCACAGGTCTGCAAGTACGGCCTCGAAATGCGAAGTGACGTGAGTGGGCGTACGTTAGTACGATGTGGGGGGGGGGTATATCATGGAAGGGTAAAATCTACAAGAGTTTAAAACTTAATGGACCTTTCCATTTTTAGCTATACCCCGCCCATCACTAGCTAAGCTCGACCCACACCTCGCCGTGTTGGGATTGATCGATCACCGAATGCCCTAGCTATTAATTTCATGAAAACTATACAGGGAAGCTGTTGACTATTTTGTACAGCGCCCAGTCAAATTAGTTTCAAAATATTCAACAGAATATTCATTAAATAGTAAAAGCAAACAATTTGTACAACAACGCAAAGACCGTCTTCAAATATGCGTTCGTGACGTACTTATCGACGTCATTCATTATGATGCCATCTACACATCACGCAGTTCATTATGACGTCATATGATAGATGGGTACTCTGGAAAAGTGAATTGGGAAACAGAAAAATTTCTTTTAAGAATCGGGGACAGTAGAAGAATACTATTTACGCTATTCCGAACATGCAACCACTACCTCCCAATAGAGAAAGGGTGGGGGTGGGGTGGATGGAACCCCAAGAGAAGAAAGAAAATGTAGGCCCTATCAGTTGTGTAAAAGATGAGATAGGCATTATATTCAATTATATATTTATCTGTAGCTTTTTTCAACAAACCAGGCAAGAATTACTACGTCCAGATTACTATAGAAGACATAACTTCTTCGAATTCCATACGCTCTTCTCCACCAACAATGCAAAGCTGCTAGACAAATCTGTCGTATTGTTAGTGTGATTAGACTATGCCTATTTCCGATGTGGAAGAAAGCATACAGAGTGTAATACGTAATTTTTCGATATGTTACCGCATGACCTGGACGTAATAAAGAACCTTGAAATTTGAAACTTGAAGCCTGCTGACAGCAGACAGTTGGGTCTAGTCTGGGTTAAGCTGTTGGTGTATAGGTCCTATCGATGATTATATCAACCGCCAGCGCGAGACAACGCGTGATGAATGGCCCGAGTTTGGCGAGCCTAATTTACTGTGTAGTCCTTAGCTGCCTGTATCAACTCAATAAACCGTCAAGTCTCTTTAGTGGATCGGTGATCAGTCAGTCGGTTTCTTGGTGGATCAGTTCATTGGTCTGTTGATATGTAAAGCGACAATTTAACCTATCCCTTGTTTTTCAGATTTGACTAGTGGCAGAAATGGCCGAATTAGAAGATCTTAAAGGATACGCTAACCTCGTACATTTTACTCAACTCGACGAAGCCAACCACACATGTAATATTAAATCAGCCCACAGAGTGGGTCAGACACAGGGAGGAGCCACCCTGAGTTTTTGCGACATTAATTACGCAGTAGCGAAGAAGAAGCGTCGATGCTGTGGTCCAACAGTCACCAAACAGATTCTTAAACGTGTCAAGTAAGTCATAATGGATGATTCTAGTTTATCCATACATCATATGCCGTCATAATCACCTACTCGACGTGTAGGGTGACGTCATTAATTATAACGCTACCCTACACGTCACGTATTTGATTATTATAAGTACATGGACGTAGTTAGGTGAGCCACGAAGGCATAATTGGTGACGCACTAAGCGTTGTTGTACGAATTGTATATCTTTGCTATTTAATAAACATGGTTTTCGATATTTTGAAACTAATTTGACTGGGCGCTGTCAAATTGGTTTCAAAATATTCACCAGCTTACTTGTATAGCTTGGGTGGAGCTTAGCTAGAGATGGGTGGGGCATAGCATATATATATATATATATATATATATATATATATATATATATATATATATATATATATATATATATATATATATATATATATATATATATATATATATATATATATATATATATATATATATATATATATATATATATATATATATATATATATATATATATATTATATATATATATATATATATATATATATATATATATATATATATATATATATATATATATATATATATATATATATATATATATATATATATATATATATATATATATATATATATATATATATATATATATATATATATACAACATTAAGGATGATCTCAAACGAGAATTGGAAATCTCTTTAATCGTCAAAAGTAACATAGCTAGCTAAAATTCACGCGATGACGTTATGCCACAACAATATTTCACACGATGACGTCACGCCGCATTTCTCACAGTGAATGAAGAAAAAGACTTTTCGTTGAAATAATTGCTATTTAGGAATTGGGAAATATGCAACTACTATATTTTCTACAAGTACAATATTTTATCTTAAGTAAATTATACTAAAGCATTAGTTGGCGTGATCTGACCCTGCTTTGTTTGTGCTCCCCTTTAACAACATTTAAACGCGCGTGCTCAGCGGGATGCGGTCAACCGTTTCAAATTTTACACATTAAAGTGCCCCTTGTCTCCAATGGCACAAGCTAAGTACAGAAGAGCTGCTAATGGTAACACATACTTGGCTATCCGGAATACAAACATAACTTTGTCTTTATTTTTGCAGTGGTATCTGTCGACCTGGCATGAACGTTATACTAGGTCCAACAGGCAGTGGGAAAACATCGTAAGTTTAAAGGAACAAGTACAATATGACCTATTTTAAAGTAGTGTCGAGCATTAGAACATTTTAGTCAGCATGGGAAGATTTTATTTAATTCGTAAGTATTTAACATTTATATCATCGAACTATCAATTAATTTAAGAATAGCGGGGCCAAATTTATATTTTGTCTAATTCAAGTTATCCCTTGGGTCCACTGAATGGCCAGAATTTCAATTTCACTATAACTATACAGATAAGTTTTGAAATAATTTGGGAACTAATTAGACAGGTACTTGTTTTTGACATATCTAGGCAGCAATAGCTCCCAGTGGAATAAGCTTCAAAATATTCAACAGAAGATTGATTACATTGTAAATGAGTAAATGAATTGTAAGCGCGACAGGCATCTGTTCAAGCTTATGCTATGGACACTAGAGTAGTACTACAGAAATGAACAAGAGGTATAGCGAGACTTAGCAACCCGTCATAGCGAGTGAAATGCTAACTGTATACCAACCAAGACAAGCTATTTCACTTGCGACACGAATGCCTTTGATAATAGCTGGCATTGCTTATGGAGTGGGTAATAAGGTGTGAGTTGATGCATTCCTTGATTTTGACATCGAATGTAATTTCAAGGTCACAAAGGTCAAAATCGTCATTGTAATGATATAACGCAGAATGATCACGTTTCCCCACATCCTTCAGACAAAAATTGTTTACCTCGTCACTAATATTCTACTGAGGTGTTACCGCGTCCTGCTATAATACCAGTACATAGATAAGGGACAATTAGTTGTTGATTACGAACAACTTCTTTGTGATGAAAGTCCCATAAAGCTCCATCATGAATCACTTCAATATTTCTTGAAATAACACTTCTTTTTGGAATCTATGAGAATTCAATCTTTCTACTTCATGATAGAATTTTGGACAGTGGATAACATTGTCTTGCGGATAGTGAGCAACTTATCGTACAAGGAAAGTATCTAGCAAATCGCACAAATTCATCCAATACTAGGGCCGATAATGGTCACGTTGCTAATAGTCTTCCATGTGGTCAAGCCCCTGGTATTTGTTTTCCCATCGCAGCGTTGCACAATGGCGCAAAATGACTGTCAAAGAAATTTACTCGACAAAATGCTACCGATTATACGACTTCCCCACTAATTCTATTAGTCATTGCTTAATGCTTAAGTTACGCTTAGGATTCGCAACTTATCCAGGAAGGAACAAGTCGCCTACGATCACAACATATTACAGAGCACATCGGACATGATCAAATTCCCCACGTGTATTTATAGACACGCATATATATTATTTCGATAATCAGTCAAATAGTTCTATTGAAGGACTATTCTTTGTAATTCTTGTAGATTGCTGGACGTTCTAGCTTGGAGAAAGGATCCGAAAGAAGTGACGGGCCAACTGCTAATCGATGGCCACACTATACCACAGAATTTCAAGTGCATGGTTGGTTATGTTGTACAGGTAAGCTGAATCATGTGTCTTTTCGCCGTGCGAAGCTGGGTTGGGGGAATGGTGTGGGAGGGTGGGGGTGGGGTGGGTGGGTGGATTTGGGGGTGGGTGTGTGAAGCTGAAAGGAAATGAGTTTGCCTACTCGCTTTTAGAGTGCGCAAACATGAAATTCCATATCGCCCTCCTGCAGAATGCAAGCGATGCCATCTCAGAACGTCTAAATTTCAAACCCTTTCCGGAGGAGAACGCCAGGACCAACCAACTTGGGATGGCTTGTTGTAGATGCACTACACACACGAGGATGCTCCTGCTACAAGAAGAGCCTTGTGTGGATAGCCAGATGCACGTATGGAGGACTTGGTTATGGATGTACCTGCCCTCCTCTGGTACCATGTCTTAATTGAGTCATGTTTGTATTTAATCTTGATCCACAGAGGATGTGTTTATTTTAGCTATGAAATGCCTGGCATTGCCCCATCCATTTCATTAGTGAGTTTCATATGTTAAAATGGACCTTTCCATTTTAGCTATGCCCCGCCCATCACTAGCTAAGCTCCACCCACACCTCGCCGTGTTGGGATTGATCGATCCCCGAATGACCTAGTTATTAATTTTCTGAAAACTATACAGGGAAGCTGTTGAATATTTTGTAACTAATTTGACTGGGTGCTGTTGCTGCCTATGGCAGCAAAGCGCCCAGTCAAATTAGTTTCAAAATATTCAACAGAATATTTATTAAATAGTAAAAGCAAACAATTTGTACAACAACGCATAGACTTCAAATAGGCGTTCGTACTTATCGACGTCATTCATGACGTCATTCATTATGATGTCATTCTACACATCACGCAGTTCATTATGACGCCATATAACAGGTGGTACTCAGGAAATGTGAATTGAGAGTTCTTGAAACGGTTTTCCATAATTTCGGGTTGCATTACCTTGAATAAAATTATGGTTGTTTTCAATACGTGCACCATTGAATGATGATGCTGATAGACCCGATATTCATTATTCTACCATGGTCGTGCATGCATGCGTGTGTGTGCGCGTGTGTGTGTGCGTGTGTGCGTGTGTGCGTGTGTGCGTACGTGCGTGTGCGTACGTGCTTGCGTTCGTCAGTGCGTGCGTGCGCCAGTGCGTGCTAAGTGTAGGGCGATAATTCACGTTTCATCAGATCAGTGGATAGATCTTAACCAAACTTGTTTGGATGGTTACTTATGTGTCTCAAATACGTAATTCGGTTACTTTTTTCTATAGGAGGACTACATGATGCCAACACTGACTGTTCGTGAGAACATGATGTTCTCCGCAAACCTTCGTTTACCAGCATCGTTCACATTCGCTGACCGGGTTCAGAGGGTGGAAGATCTCATTCAGGAATTGGGCCTTTCCGATTGTGCCAAGACAAAGGTGATTATCGCTGGAAGGTCACTTCTGCTGCCCACCGAGTGCCAACTGTTACACGTGCTGGTGGACAAACAGCATGCCAATTTCGGCAGTGCTGTTAGTGAACGCTGGTATATATTGACACAACCATATAATTAATGGACCTTTCCGGTTTTAGTGATGCGCCGCCCATCTCTAGCTAAGCTCCACCCACACCTCGCTTACACAGGTAAGCTATTGAATATTTTGAAACTAATTTGACTTGGTCCTGTTGCTGCCTAAGGCAGCAACAGCGCCCAGTCAAATTAGTTTCAAAATATTCAACAGCATGTTTATTAAATAGCAAAGAATTACAAAGACATACAACGTGTTGGAATCTTTGAGATTTGATGACGGTCTATACGGAACCCTTTGTAACGTAATGATTGTGACGTCATCATGCAGGCGCTGAGCTGATTATGACGCCATACGAGGTCAGGTGATGGGTGGATACTCTGGGAAGATGAATTACTCGAAATTGGTAATACGGATAAATAGCCTCATTGTCCGCATATTACTTTAACCTCCAATGAATATGCATGTAGTCTTTGTCTTATTGAGAGAGCTATATATAGTCATACCATGTTTAACAACGCCCCTCACCCCGCCCTAGATTAATACGTCATGAACAAAAACACTATCACATTCCACATATCTTACGAAGAAGATGTGTATCAGGTCAAACTATTAGGACCTGCTAAAGTAAAATACTGTTTCCTTAATTCAAGGTAGGAGATGAGTTCATCCGAGGAATTTCTGGTGGAGAGAAGAAAAGAACAAATATTGGAATGGAGCTGGTTATGTCACCTCCACTGCTGTTTTTGGATGAGCCGACCACAGGACTGGACGCGGCGACAGCATATGCTGTCATGGTGATGCTGAAGAAGTATGTTACCTATTTGAATCAGAAGACCAAATACGATAAAGCGTTTTCAATCTTAGTAATGTTCTGCATACAGTGCAAATACGTTGAACATTTACTAGCAATGGTATATGTATACAAGTCACTTCAGTAGGTAGGTCTACTCAACACAGGTAATCACACAGCGAATAGAAGAATCCGGTTTTAGCTATGCCCCGCCCATCTCTAGCTATGCTCCGCCCACGTATTGCCCGTGTTAAGATCGATCGATCACTGCCTATCAATTACCAGAAAACTATACAGGTAAGCTGTTGAATATTTTGAAACTAATTTCACTGGATGCTATTGCTGTGTATGGCAGCAGAAGCGCATATAGCTTGGAAATATTCAAAAGTATGTGTATTAAGTAATAAAGACATACAATTCGTACGGCAACGCTTAGTCCGTCATCAATTAAGCGTTCGTGATATACGTAGCTACGTCATTTTGCGGGCTAATTGATTAATACGTCGGCATACACGTCACCTAGTCGATTACGACGTCACATGATTGACTGAAAAACTGGAATCCTCCATTACTCATACAACAAATCTGCTTCTACATTATGTACTTTCTAATATCATAAATAAACAGTTAAACTGCGCATGACGGATGTGGCGGAGTGATACATTCTTGAAACTGCGGTGTCTCTATTTTGTCTAGATTCCAATACGTTGGCCATGGACACGATTTGAATAATATGATTAACATGTGTACTGCTGAGGAGTCTTGTTTGTTGACACACGGATTTATCAAGGAACGTACTGTACTATATAATGATTGTTACTTCCTATGCGCAACTCCGCTCTTGATTGACTCATTTTGGAGCATATAGATGATTACTTATTAATAAGAACAAATGTGAAAGCGGATTCCAGTTTATCCATCACCCATATGACGTCATAATCAACTATGTGACATGTAGGATGACGTCATAATCAATTATATCATGAATAACGCAGCTAAGTTCGTCACAGACGCTTAATTGGTGACGGACTAAGCGTTGTATGTCTTTACTATTTAATAAACATGCTGTTGACAGCAACAGCACCCAGTCAAATTAGTTTCAAAATATTCAACAGCTTACCTACATAGTTTTCTGGAAATTAATATTCAGAGAGTGCAGGGATCGATCGAGCATAATTAGAAATGGGCTGGGCATATCTAAACTTGGATTCGTCCACTATGTCTTATTGGAAGCACTGTTCACAGTGAGCCTACCATAAGCATAATGTATAATAGTAAAAATTTGATTCACCGCCAAATCGAGTTTTCCTGGTTTCATCTAAAAACTTGGGGTTTCGCCTGAGTATTATAAACGCACTAATAACTACTTTCTTTTCGAGGCTCGCCTCGTTGTCAGGTTGTAAATGTTATCAATGTTATCAATGTTTTGCCAGACTGGCTCTGAGTGGAAGAACTATCATCTTCTCCATACATCAGCCCAGGTTCTCTATCTTCAAACTGTTTGATGAACTCACTCTGCTCTCGAAGGGAGACGTAGTCTATCAGGGGCCAGCGAAGGATACACTGGGATACTTCCAGAAAATGGGTATATATTTGTATAACGAAACTAACAATTACGGTAGACGGTGATCCATTGTGTCACCATTAATCCTGGTTTGAAATGAAGGAATACAGTTTTAGGCAATGCCCCGCCTATCTCTAGCTAAGCTCCACCCATTTTTGCCCGTTTTGGGATAGATCGATCCATGCACTCCTTGAATCTCAATTTAAAAACATACAAGTAAGCTGTTGAATTTGTTAAAATCTAATATGATTGCGTGCTGTTGCTGCCTATGGAACAGCAGTGCCCAGTTTAACTATTCTTAAAATATTCAACAGAATGCTTATTAAATAGGAAAAACATGCAATTCGTAGAGCTTGGCAGGCTATTAAGTGTTTATTACTGGCATAATCACGTCATTCATGACGTAATTGATCATGACGCCAGCCTACATCTGCCTTTGATGATTATGACGTCATACGATTGATCTATAAATCGGATTTCTGTATTGCCATCTCTATTAGTTAACAATTCCTTGCCACCGTATCGATAGCTTCAGCGCATGTTCGATAATCTGATTAACAATACAGTTCTAGCTATGCCTCGCCCATTTTTAGCTAGGCTCCGCCCACGTTTTGCGCTTGTTGAAATCAATTTGAAACTTTGAAACCTGATACGCGCATTATCTAAATTTCAAGATAATTACAAAATAAGCTGTTGCATATTCTGAACATAATTTTAAGTGGGACTGCCAGTATACTTAGTTTCAAAATATTCGACAGAATGTTTATTAATCTATACATTCACCAAAGACATACAATTCGTACACTAGTGACAGGCATTTCGATTTTCGTGAGGAGATATCTGATATTATGATCGTGACGTCAACTAAATAGCACGATTGGTAATGACGTCAGATATTTGAGCGACATCTTGGAACCCTCCATTCGCTGTTACTCTATCCAAAGCGTCAGTTCATCTAAGCTGGGTTGATTAACAATGGACCTTTCTAGTTTTAGCTATGCCCCGCCCATCTCTAGTTACGCTCAGCCCACGCTTCACTCGTGTTGGGATCGGTCAACTACCAATTTCCGGAAAACTATACAGTTAAGCTGTTGAATGATTTTCGTGAGGAGATATCTGATATTATGATCGTGACGTCAACTAAATAGTGTGATTGGTTATGACGTCCGATATTTGAGCGACATCTTGGATCCCTCCACTCGCTGTTACTCTATCATAGCGTCAGTTCATCTAAGCTGGGTTGATTAACAATGGACCTTTCCAGTTTTAGCTATGCCCCGCCCATCTATAGTTACGCTCCGCCCACGCTTCACTCGTGTTGGGATCGATCAACTATCAATTTCCAGAAAACTATACAGCTAAACTGTTGAATATTTTGAAACTAATTTGACTGGGTGCTGTTGCTGTCTATATTTAAGAGCATGTTTATTAAATAGAAAAGACATACAATTCATACAACAAGACGGACTAAATTGAGTTATTCATGACGTAATGATTATGACGTCATCATGCACATCACGTAGTTGATTATGACGTCATATGACGTCATGTAATGGATTGATAATTTGGAAAGGTCCATTGTTGTTGTCATTTTAATCTCGTGATAACGATATTTCGTGACAGGTTATATATGTGAGGAACACAATAACCCATCTGACTTCTTCCTTGATGTGGTCAATGGTGACTCAATGCTCGTCCAACAATATGGTAAGATTAGTAGGCCTACATGTGTCAGGTGAAACATTCTCATATCTGACAATGAATGAATTAGACAAAAATCTGGTTGCCAATCAACCACAGGTAAGAATTTAGTAGATATTATGCTCAAATTCGTAACCTAGTCCAACATCTCTTCAAATTGAGAATGTATCCCTATCTTGACAAGACGTCAGATAAACAGTATGGTACACAAACGAAATACAAAAGGCCCTTTCAAAATCGCTAGCGCATTCTGCATCTTTTCCTCGCTGACCAAGCTCTGTTGTGCTAGGTATTTATGCTTTAACCCTCTGAAACAGAAAGGCAAAATACGAAAGAACTGCTATTCTTCGTATTTAATTTGCTTGAATGCACGGCCTATTCCTGCTATTCTGGTGTCGGAAGCATTTCATCATGAGTTCAATACAGTGAGTACCAATCCCATAATCACCCTCACAGACAACCCAGTGGGTTAGCTGGATGGTGGTTGGGTGGGTGGGTGGGTGGGTGGGTGGGTGGGTGGGTGGGTGGGTACGTGTGTGAGGGGCTTGACTAGTTGGGTGAATGGATGGATTGATGGATGGATGGATTCGATGGATGAGAGTGTGGATGAGAGTGTGTGTGTGGTTGGAGGATGGACTGGGTCTGGGTCTGTCTTTTAGTATGTGAGTCTGTGTCCGGGCCCGAGTCCGCTTCCAGCTTTTACTACGTAATTTGGGCCGGATCGGGCCTGTGGTTTAGTATGTGAGTCTGTGTCCGGGCCCGAGTCCGCTCCAGCTTTTATTACGTAATTTGGGCCCGGATCGGGCCTGTGGTTTAGTATGTGAGTCTGTGTCCGGGCCCGAGTCCGTTTCCAGCTTTTACTACGTAATTTGGGCCGGATCGGGCCTGTGGTTTAGTATGCGAGTCTGTGTCCGGGCCCGAGTCCGTTTCCAGCTTTTACTACGTAATTTGGCCCGGATCGGGCCTGTGGTTTAGTATGCGAGTCTGTGTCCGGGCCCGAGTCCGCCTTTCAGTACATTATTTAGATCCAAGTCTCGGTGTTTCCCAGAGACTTTTAGTATCACCAATGTTTCAGTGTATTTTATAATGCTATTTATTTCAGGCATTAACATTATTGGCGACATCACCTCTGAATGCGTAACAATATCCGAGAAAGACAGGATGGATCTACAGATTGCACTCGTGAATTGCTATCAGGAATCACCGGGGACCAAAATGTGTGTAAAGATAATGGAAGTACACGCCTTCCCACTCGCACTCCCACACACCCACTCTTCCTCCCGTCCACCCGCCCGTCTGTATGTGCGCCCGCCGATACATCCACGCACCCGTCCGCCCGCCTGCCTGCCCGCCCCATCATCCGCCTGGCTGCCCGCCTGCCCGCCTGCCCGCCTGCCCGCCTGCCCGCCCGCCCACCCACCTGCACACCCGCCCGCCCATCCGCACGCACGCACATACGTCTGCATGCCTGAACGCATGCATGCACTCACGCGAGCACCCAATCACGTACGTACGCACGCACGCATACACGCATGCACGAATTACTATGATGCACGAAACAGTATGTGTGGACATTATTTCCACCAATTCGAATACACTCGAATAAATCTTTATTCTATTCCGTTTTGCTACAGGTTACTAGCAGATTTGAAAGAAATCTCTCATGACTACCAAACCCGTGACGTCAGTGATGTGACGGTGAAGCCTGTTAGCTACAAGGCATCAGGACTTAGGCAGGTGAGTGACGCGCTACAGACAGCTATGTCTATAATCGCCGTGTTTACATTTCTTTGAACCATGTAACGGCTCCAGAATCTTTGCTTATTGAATGCCCATTTACAGGCCACGAAAACTCATTCCAGTGGTAAATCTTCTAAAATTGTATTTTCTGGCCTACAAAAAGAACTTTCTCAAGACCACTGCTGAGTCAGTTTTGGCGGGTTTAAGTTTATAAACACATACACACTATTAAGTAATCTCGACTTAATTAGCCAATATTAGGCCCAGAACAAATAGATGTTATTTTTATACCTTTTGAAATTTGTTCAATTCTGATTTCTCTCCCGGCCACGTTCACCATTGCACCCTATCTCCCTTCCCCTAGTTAATGTAGTTAGTAACTGATGTATGCTGCTAGTATAGGCATAGGCCTACGGACTCTTTCACATGTTCACTTGTGAGGGAGATACTACGAATTTATCTGACTGTCTGACTGTCGTAGAAATGATTTAAGCAATGGCCATATGACCATGTATATTGCGCATCGTAATAACAGTTAACATAATCTTGATCTCTCTGTCCAGAACATTTTTGACGATTTTATTTTAAAAAATTCCATTCATCACAAGCTGGTTTTATACACAACTTAACAATTTTGTAACTTCAAATACGTCTCATTTTGGTCACATTTATAGGGACAGATCCGATCTGACGCTCAAGTATCTGACACCATAATCAAACATATCACGTGTTAGATGGCAGCACAATCAAAATGGTGTATAGCACTGTTAATAAAATCGAAAAGTCCGTGAAGGAGTGTATGAATTGTAATCCGGAATTAATTTAGAATTTAATAAATATTAGTTTGGATATTTTGAAAGCAATCTAGCGTAAAGCAGCGTCCGTCGTTAGTCCATGTCTCAGACGTGGGTTAACGACGGACGTTGCTTTATGCCTATTTAACTCCACACCGGTGCACTAGACCTCAGAATAGGGTACGAGGTAAAAATCCTGTGGTCTATGTCAATGCATACGGCCACTTAATCACGTGACTCTATCCTTGTGGGCGTGGTGGTGGTGTTGTATATGCGTGCATGCGTGCGTACGTGCGTGTGTGTGGGGGACGGGGCGGTGTGTGTGTGTGTGCGTGTGCGTGTGCGTGTGCGTGTGCGTGTGCGTGTGCGTGTGCGTGTGCGTGTGCGTGTGCGTGTGCGTGTGCATGTGTGTACGTGCGTCCGTCCATGAGTGCGTACGCGCGTGCGTGCTTGTATAAAAGCTTAACTATCACACATATAGCAGCCATCAAGATATCTAGTCAGAAAACCTTTGGTAGAACTAAACAAAATGAGGTATGTTGGTTATGATTGTGGATAGCGCGATGACGCTTATAGAGTGTCCGGCCACGTGCACCCCACCCTCTCCCCACCCATGGGAACCATGTCAAAGCAAAACACTGTCATTTGTGATGGCGTACCATCGACACAGGACTCTGTGTTTTCATAAAGTCAGTTGCTCACAATGTTTTTTCTATGTCTGCTTCAGTTCTTGATAATCTCCAGGCGAGCTGTGAAGATGATCGGCAGAACTCCGGAGACGCTATATGTACAGGTATACATTTACTGTTAATTATAGTAATGCCTATCTCCTCTCAAATCCACAATGTAATAACCGTAAACATATATCAAAACATTTTATAATCCATTTATTAATGTGGCATCTGTAGCGGTACTGGGGAATGTCCATTTGCATGCAAAAAAGACTCTTGTCCTGCAAATGGACATCAAATAAGCAAATATTTTGATACGCTTGACACAAATTTATTCATTAAACGTTTAAAGATAATACCCGCGTTTAATACGATAATAAACGCCTTTCATTGATCGATAGAACAATGAGTGTAGCATACTACTATGATCACATCATTCAAATGCTACGACAGCATTGATTGCAATTCACGAATCATTTCCTCACTCAATCATATGTCGTCATAATCAACTACGTGACGTGTAGGCTGCTGCCATACTCATGACGTCATAAGATGGCTCGATATAGTCCGTCTTTAACGCTTAATAGTCCGACACGTTGTACGAATTGTGTCTTTAACATTTAATAAACATTCTGTCGAATATTTTGAAACTAATTTCCCTGTATTATACACACACCTCACCTCACCCCTACCATCATGCCTCACAGGGATAGATTCAACGTGTTTCACTGTATAGTTTTCTGGAAATTGATAGTTTAAAAAAAACCATATTGCACTAATAATACAGCGGGATTTGGAACAAGTTCTATCAACTTATCTAGGCCCTCTCCCTACATAATCAATAACACGGCAAAATACTATACGAGAGAGAGAGAGAGAGAGAGAGAGAGAGAGAGATAGATAGATAGATAGATAGAGAGAGAGAGAGAGAGGGGGGGGGGGAGGGAGGGAGAGAGAGAGACGATGGAGGGTGATTTTGGAGAGATGTTTTATGGTATACTAATTACAATAACATTATTGTTCAATAACACAAGTTTTGTAAATGCAATCATCTTGGCAATAGTAAATATATGATGTTGATTTTCTCAACAATAACAAGAGCATGATAACACAATGATAATAAAAAACAAATAAATGAAAAATAAAGAACTAGTTCATTCGCATTCGCATCACTTCTTCAGATATGGATGGAGTCTTGGAAATATGCTTACGAAAAGCACATCGTTCCATAAGACAGACAGACATATGTCAAAATCTGCCAGTCTGCCTCATAAAACGATGTACCCTAGCCGCTATATCCTCGTTCACCTCGGCCGAAAGATTGTCGCTTCCATTTAAAATCACTTCCAGTAAACCATATAGGCCAAATTGAAGTAGGAAGTCCAACGGAATTTGTCTTTCATCAGCCCATATTGGCCATATCAGGAAGAAATGATGAGAAGTCTCAGGTACTTGACAATGAATGCAATCGGGTTGGTCTGTGAGATGATATCTGTGTAAATCAGCATTTAATTGGCTGCATTTGTTTCTGAGCTTACACAGAATACTGTTATCTTTTCTTTTACCAAGCGAAAAGTAGACTGGAATTTTCTGCGGAGATGTCTGATATGAGCTGATAAGCTTTTTCCTAAAGATAGCCAGAGTTGCAGATGGTTTAATTGTGGTGTCTAAGTTATTCCACGGTTGGATAGTGCTCGGGATAAAAGAATTTTTGAATATCTCAAGCCTCTGCCTGGGAATGACGAAATTCTCTGGATTTCTGAGATTATAGGCAGCTACATCTCTCAATCGTTTTGGCATAATATCTATTAAATATTCTGGACAGTTTCCATTAACAATTTTGTAAAATGTGATACGGTTTTTTGTTTGCGCCTTTGATAGTCAAGAAGGTCAGGGATCGGTCGATCTCAACACGAGCGAGGTGTGGACGGAACATGACTAGGGATGGGCTGGGCATAGCTAAAACTGTAAACGTCCATTGTACTTCCATTAAATATGTTGTACGTCACTTTGATAGAGACAATGCATACAGATTGAATGCTCTATTTCCAGTTTTCTAGTTAAAGTGTGCGTGAGAGGACTGGTAAACCCTGCATACATAGATCAAACATGTGTCAATATTTCATAAAATACACACAGATTCGCTTAAAACGTTCTTAGTTACTAACAAAACCAACTTTTGTTCAATATCTGACAGCCTGCCGGCAACGCGCTGATCGATTCCCAACTCCCTTATGAGCCCATTTTCGCGATTTTCTAACATGTCTTAACTAATTTAGAGGAAATCGGTCTGTTTAATAAAAAAAATAAACATGTACGAGCGTAATCAGCAGGAAAAAATGTACTGGAAACGATTACAAATATCGCGTGTACAAAAGGTAATTTCGTAGACACCGTTTTCAATATATGCCTTATTTACTATTGATTCCTATGCCGGGCTAAGCTAGCCGTAACTGAAGTGACGCGTAGTTATGACAGGCTTATCGATTGCCGGAATTGAAAAAGTTGAAATCAGAATTCCGGCTTTTCATATTTGCATTTCTTGCTTATTTCTTACTAGTCAGGTGGCTTAGCAACTTTATCGTTGCACGGTGGACAAAAGCACCACATTTAGCACACAGCTTCTTTTGGGACATTTAATTGATTTTAGCCTAAGAGCCATCTTCACAGTTTCCGATTTTCCAAGATGGCGGCCAAAATCCAAAATGCCCGCCAGTGAAATCAAATATTACATATCTTTGGAAGTAGAAGTCACAGGGAGACAAACGGGATGTCTAAACATGGATTTTCATGGTCACAGAAACTGATTTTCTGGATAGTCTCCGTGATAGTCTCCGTGATAGTGAACACGCTTAAAAGTTGCTCCGTAATATCTCGAAATTTAAAATGTTTCTCGCGTGATTAGTGTTATAATAGTTACATCATTGTGTAGCTAAGAATGGCGTGCTTAGGAATGTGTACATAGTTTTTAAAAAATATGTGGAATATATCGAGTTATAAGTGATTTTTTCTATTTATATTTATAAGAATTGTTCAAATTGCATATAATTTGCGCAATGTACTATTGACGTTGGTCAAATCAATGTTGTTCTCGAGGCGTAATGGCGGAAGTTAATCCCTTAACAACGGACAGTTAAATTTCTATACCGTGCCTGGTCGACCTGAATCGTACATGTGTTTACAATGGCGACATCCGGTCTATTATGTGAAAGTCTATTAACTATAAATGCTGATTTGTTAAATAGCGATATCAATGCAAGTATAGAAGATTTAGAAGATGTTAGATGTGATGACAATGTAAATTTCAAAATTAAATATAACACTTTCTCCGTAACTGTTAAAGTCAAAGATTCCAGTAATATTTCGAAATGGTTAAAACAATGTGAAGCGTATTACTGTGTAGGCACTCTCAAGGGGGACAATGGAATAATTTTCCGTGTGAATCGTTTTGCGGCAGAAAGAAATCAACGTAGCGCTATTGTCACTGTGTACTCCAGCACATCCGTCATCCACGTACAAGGTGCCAATTCCCGTTATTGGATAGCTACAGACTTATTGTATTTGGCGAGCCATATCTATGATAGCAGCGGCGATTCAGATCGGAGCTTGGACAGCAGTACTGAGCCAAAACCGTACGCGATGGACATATCTTCAGGAAACTTTACGCATACCGCACGCAATGAAGTGGCTAGTCCAGAGACAACACCTAAGGAGCTCAATTTCAATCCTGAAATTACTAGTACACCCGTTGGTATTGTCATAAACACGCCGAAAATAGAATCTGAAAATGAGTTACTGTTACAAATTAAAGAACTAAACAAATTTCTACTTCAGAGGGATGATGAAATAACCATTCTTAGAGACGAAAATAATGAGCTAAACGTTAGATTAGCTGCCGTCATGAACAGAAAAACAGAAACAGCAGAGATAGGTGTCGGTACAGATGAGCTCCCTGAAAATATCTCTGAGCCTAGCGATAGTGTCACTTTACTCAGGAATCGTAAATCGTTAAATTGTGATGACATGTGTAAACCTCGCGTCAATGTCCGAGAAGGGGGCGAGCCTCTCCACCTTCAGAAACACGAAAGCCGCCAGATCAACGCAACACAACGTGAGCATAGGGGTACATCAAAACACTTGCATCAACAACAAGAACAGAAGGATACGAGCTCTACATCCATCCGCCAGAAGCAGACTCAGAATATAGACGCAATTTCTACAAATTCCGACCATCATTTGAAGCATGACACACTATCTACAGATCAAAACCAGATTCCCGTCATTACGAGTGCTAGTAGATCGAAAGGGCGCTTATCAGATCCTACAAAACAAACACTCATCATAGGTTCATCCATTATTAAAGGAATAAATGAACGTGGCCTTAGCCAGTCAGTTAATGTTATCTGCTGTAGAGGGGCAAAGATTGAACGTATATTGGAGGTATTATATTCGATGGATCTGCAACACTACAAAACCATTATTGTAATGGCTGGAACAAACAATTCCGACGGTGACATACGTGACGCTCTCAAAGCATTGGAGGGGCTGGTGTGTGATCTTCATGTGTTAGCCCCGCAAAGCAAATTGTACGTCTGTGAACTGTGCCCACGGGCAAACAACCCACGTCGGCAGGAATTCGTTCGGAACTTTAATCGCCATCTGGAAGTGCGGGCACAACTCTTAAATTTCACCGTTATCGAGTCGTCAGAGCTATTCTACGCCAACAACGCACCAGCTAGAATTAACAATGAACTTTACTTCGCGGATAAACTGCACATAAACAGGACTGGCTCCAGTCTCTTGGTACAATGCATAAACGACTATGTGTCGATCATTGTAAGGCCTGCATGTCAGTACTGCGGTGAACCCAACCAAAGACTTTCATCGTGCCGGCACGGTCAACCGGTCCGATGCCGAGTGTGTAACGCCCATGGTCATAAAGCAAATCGGTGACCAAGAGCATAGGGGTCCGGCCAAGAAGAAGCGCCAACGCTAGCTACGGATTATCGGGAAAGAGGTGATGATCACACTGGACGCAACGCAAATTTGGGTAGGACTATATAAGAAATAATAATAATAATAATAATAATAATAATAATAATAATAATAATAATAATAATAATAATAATAAGGATGATGATGTTGATGATGCCATTATTTACAATGTATCTATCTCTAACAGATTTGATAAGTTACTTATTAATGATCTTAATGGAAATATGGATGCGGAAACCATTGACACATTTGTTGCCGTTGTTGATGAGTACACACCTGTTCCTTCCTTATCGCTTAACGATGTACGCAGCCGCGTCATGGTTACAAATAATGTAATCATGCCAGCCACCACATCCACCATTACCACAATAAAAAATGATGATGATGAGGAGGATGCACCATCTCCTAATACTGCTACTGCTGCTACTACTGCTGCTACTGCTACTACTGCTTCTACTACTACTACTACTACTACTACTACTACTACTACTACTACTACTACTACTACTACTACTACTACTACTACTACTACTACTACTACTACTACTACTACTACTGCTTCTACTACTACTGCTGCGGCTGCTGCTACCGCCGCCGCTGCTGCTGCTGCTGCTGATGATGATGATGATGATGAGGATGATGATGATGATAATGATTATGATGATATTGGCAATAAAAATAATAATAATAATAAAAATAAAAATAATAATAATAATAATAATAATAATAATATGACTAAATTAAATTTTATCGATCTCCTTAATATTATACAATATTGTAAAATTAAAGATGGTAACGCTCTATATACGCATGCCAGTATTAAGATTGCCGCTGAGCAGTGGGTTTGCAGCAAAAGGTTTATCAGACGCGTGAGGCGGTATGATATTACGTCATTTAATCTAACGGGAAAGGGTATACGTATTGGACACTTAAATATCCAGCATTTAATGCCTAAAATAAGCCAATTAAAAATAATAATGGAAAAAAGTGTACAGGAAATAGAAATATTTGGTATAACAGAAGCATGTATAAGTAGTGTTGTTACGGATAATCAAATTGATATTCAAGGTTATAGTGTTGAGAGAAAAGATAGGATAAATAATGCAGGAGGAGGAATCGTGATCTACATAGCCGAAAATCAGTCCCATCGTAGGAGACTTGATCTAGAAACTCTGAATATAGAAGCATTATGGATTGAGGTTACGCCCTATAAAACGAAATCATTTTTTTTATGTTGCGTTTATAGACCCCCGGATTCCACTACAAGCTGGATAGACGAGTTTGAAGCTTTGCTAGAGCCGGCATATTCAGAGAATGCGGATATCATTCTCATAGACGACTTCAATATAAATTTTCTCAAACCTATCGCGCAGAAATGGCAATCAGTAATGGAAATATTTCATCTTGAACAATTAGTAAAAACTGCGACTAGAATAACCGAAAAAACAGCTACGCTAAAAGATCATATATACGTTACAGAGCAAACAAAATTTACGTCAGTAAGCGTAGGCGACTTTGCGTCAAGCGACCATTCTCCCGTTTTTGGTATGCGTCAGAATCTTAGGCAAAAATCGCACAGTCACCATTCTATAAAATATAGATGCAAGAAGAAGTTTGACAATCAGAAATTTCTTCAAACATTGTCTGAATATAATTGGGAGATAATGGATTTGCTAAATGATCCTAATGAAGCTCTACAAATATGGCAGGACGCATTCATAGATATTAAAATAATCACGCTCCTATTATCGAACGTAGAGTCAAACGTTTCTGCCAGCCTGGGTGGATAAACGATGTAATTCTAAAAGCAATTAAAGACAGAGATTACTATAAAAGGGTTAAGAACATGATTAAATACAAAGAGTTTAAACATAAAGTAATGTCGTTAATTGAACGTGCTAAGCAAAACTACTTATTATTCACATTTTGTACATATTTTTATATCATCTCGCACTGCACATATTGCACTGATCATCATTATTGTTGTTTTTGTGAGGGCATCTGGGAGAGCAGGTTATCCTGAAGATTTTACCCTCAATAAAGAATGATTATTATTATTATTATTATTATTATTATTATTACTTCAGCACAGCGTTGGTTGAAAATAAAAAGAATCCTTCGAATATATGGAACATTATGAAAAGCATCAATCCAAAAGCGAACAAAATGCCATTGGTTTTGCACGATATTGACGGAAATGAAATTAGAGACATGGTAAAACACTGCGAAATGTTTAATCAATATTTCACTACTGTTGCCGTTAATCTAGCAAATTCCATAAATACACACTCCCACGCAATATCAAATGACCTTAAAACGTACGTTAGAAATAAAGTCCCAAGCGAAATTAAATTCAAAATCCCGAGAATAACAGTAAATTACGTCTACGATGAACTTAGCCGCCTAAAAACAAATAAGTCTGCCGGTTTTGACGGGCTGAATGCACATTTCCTCAAATTAGCAGCACCAGTCATAGCGCCATAAATAACACGTATTATTAATATAAGCATCGATAAGGGCGTGTTTCCGACAGTGTGGAAGTGCGCAAAGGTAACACCGTTACTCAAATCAGACAACAAAGGAGATATTAGTAATTATAGACCCATATCTATTTTACCGATTCTGTCCAAAATTATTGAACGACATGTTCACAATCATTTGTACAAATTCCTAAGTAATTATGATTTACTGAATGACGCGCAGTCAGGATTCAGGCCAAAACATTCATGCGAGACTGCATTACTTAAATTAGTAGAAAAATGGCGATTTGCAATAGATAATGGTGAGTTTGTAGGCGCTATTTTAATAGATTTTAAGAAAGCATTCGACTTAGTTAATCATAGTATATTGTTAGAAAAGTTAGGCATTTATAAATTTGATTCGTTAACGCTAAAGTGGTTTTCATCTTATTTAGAAAATAGATATCAGTATGTGGCCATTTCTGATAAGGTGTCTGATCATTTACCGGTAAGTGTAGGTGTACCGCAAGGTTCGGTGTTGGGACCACTCTTGTTTATATTATATGTAAACGATCTTCATATGGGTGTAAATAGTAACATTGACATGTATTGTGATGATACGACTATGCACTGTAATTTTGACAGCTTGCCAAAGATAAAAGAACAACTAACTTATGATATGGCTTTGATACAGAATTGGTGTCAAAATAATAAAATGGTTGTAAATACGGAGAAAACTAAACTATTAATCATAAGCAGTGCAAACAAACGAAAGCAGATTAATCATGAAGAAATGAAGATACCGATGTATAATGGCGAGTTAGAAATAGTAAATGAAGCAAAACTTTTAGGCTTATATATTAATGACAACCTTTCATGGCAACAGCACATTAACAAAATTTGTAACAAGATCGCTTCACTTATTTATATGCTAAAGAAAAATAAGAAATATATGAATGTTGGAGAACGAAACCTGTTTTATAAGGCATATATCCTTTCCCATATAGATTACTGTTGTCTTGTGTATTATGCCGGTACTCCTACATTGCTAAATAAGCTTGAAAAATTACAAAAACGTGCAGCTAGAATAATATTAGAAGTACCCTATAGGACCCCATCACAAGAAATGTACGAAACATTGAACTGGACAACATTAACTCGGAGAATGTCAATTAAGACCAATATCATGACATATAAATCATTAAACGGCCTTGCATCTATCTACATGAAAGACATGTTTACGTTGGTAGAAGACACGCATTCTCGACATTTACGGTCGAAGACGAACAGTCTATTAAAGCCTCCAAAAATAAGAACAGATTACGGGAGGCACAGTTTCCCATACATGGCAACGCAAATGTGGAATTCTGTACCAATAAATATTAAGCATTCGTCAACACTTAGGTCATTCACATCAAACATACAAGATAGATGAACATAATAATAAAAATAATAATAATAATATAATAATAATAATCTGTTCTTCTTCGTTTCATTGCCACATCTGCCTTGGAGACAAAGTTTTGGTCATCTGAAGAGACGAAAACGCTTTGGGATTCACAATGGTCTTAGACACGTGCCAGGCTTTCCTTTGGGACAATTATAATACGATAATTAAGGGCTAGGATGAAAAAAAAATGACTTTTACTATTACAATCGCTACTACTACTACTACTACTACTACTACTACTACTACTACTACTACTACTACTACTACTACTACTACTACTACTACTACTACTACTACTGCTACTACTACTACTACTACTACTACTACTACTACTACTACTACTACTGCTACGGCTACTACTGCTACTACTGCTACTACTGCTACTACTGCTACTGCTGCTACTACCACCGCTGCCGGCGCCGCTGCCGCCGCCGCCAAACGCCGCCGCCGCTGTTGCTGCTGCTACTACTACCACTGCTGCTGCTACTACTGCTACTACTACTGCTGCTACTACTACTACTACTACTACTACTACTACTACTACTACTACTACTACTACTACTACTACTACTACTACTACTACTACTACTACCGAATCATAGAATTATGAATATTACACACATGTAATTATTACTGTACTGCAAATACTCTACCACCACAGTCGTTATATACATTTATATAAAGTGAACTTGAACATGTATGATTTAATAAATATTCTGTTTAATATTTTGGGGCTAATATGGCTGGACGCAGATGATGCCGTAGGTAGCTACAGTGTCCGGTCAAATTAGTTTCCCAAAATATTTTTAACAGCTTACCTGTTACCTTGAAGAGACTCGCAACTAGTATAACTCTGCCTGTCTACCTCCCTACATGTTTGCCTGCCTGCCTGCCTGCCTTACTGTATGCCTGCCTGCCCGCCCGCCTGCGTGTCTCAGCGAGTGCGTGCATGCGTGCGTGTAAGTGCAATTATTGTACACATGTCTATTTGTACATACCTGGCGTGTATATAATTATATATTATTGTACATAGTGTATATATGTTTTGAGGGCCTCGGGAACATCAGGCCACTGACGATGTACCCTCTTGAAATAAAGATTATTATTATTATTATTATTATTATTATTATTATTATTATTATTATTTTAGGCAGGATATCTTATAACCGCTACTCAATTTCAAAATGGCGGCGGGAAATCCAAGATGGCCACCACAGAAAGTAGAAAATATCTATGGCTGTTGAAGGCATGGAAACTCAAATGAGGTACACAAAGGAGTCAGCAAGCTACCTTGCTAATGTGGCTCTGTACCAATATCACAACCACAAACCCTGATTGACTTCCACTCACAGTTGAAAATGGATTATCTCTGCTCAAATAGGGCTTAAATGGTGTGTTTGCATAAGAAAAATAATGTGCCCTCACACTGGGATTTTTTTTGTCATTAACCTGTTACAGAAGAGAGCATTGTAATCTTTAATTATAATTTACATTGGATAAAATGTGATGTGAAATGTGAGTTAAATCAATAGTTTTTGCAGCATACTGACAGATATCATAATACAATTAACCTATCGGCCTATGATTTGCCTGAACAATTACAACGAGCCAAGAGATGTACATGGTCAATTAGCGTTGCCACATTGGCACGCCGCGCAGTTTCTTTTACAGCAGCAAATTCAGTTGGATTTGGGAGGTCCTGTTGCGTCAACATTCTGCTAGTCCAGATGCCAGATTGGTACACCGCCCTCTTTGTGTGCTGAAGAAGTGCATTCTGTGTGGGTGGTATTTTGTCTACAGCTTGACTTTTCTGGCAGAATAGCTCCCTACGGGCAGTGTTTACACTCGTCAGATTGCTTGTGTTATCATATCGCAGGACAGCCAGGCGCTCGACCTTCTGAAATATTTCAGATTCCATATCAACATTTTCAAAAGTTTGAGTGGCCAGATGCGCAAAAGTCTCAGTGACCGCTTCATATGCACGTCGTGCTTTACAGAATGACTTTTTTCCTTTCCTCTAAATGCTGACGTTGTATCACATCCAGATATGGCATGAAATACGGGTAGAGATCTTGATTTAGGCTAACCAAGGCGCACGCAGAGGGAATTGATAAAATCAGTTTCGGTGACCTAAAAAAACACTGATTTGACACCTCATTTGGCTCCCTGTGACTCATACACCTAGAGATGTGATATTTTGATTTTACCGGCGGCCATTTTTTATTTTGGCCGCCATC
This sequence comes from Chaetoderma sp. LZ-2023a, assembly GCA_034401795.1. Taxonomy (NCBI): domain Eukaryota; kingdom Metazoa; phylum Mollusca; class Caudofoveata; order Chaetodermatida; family Chaetodermatidae; genus Chaetoderma; species Chaetoderma sp. LZ-2023a. The sequence goes on from CM067375.1 coordinate 87,993,250, forward strand.
TTGGAAAATCGAAAAAAGAGACGATGGCTCCTAGGCTAAAATCAATTGTTAGGCCCAAAAGAAGACTTATACCAAGTTTAGTGCTTTTGTCCACCAAGTAACGTTTTGCCTAAAGTGTTGCTAAGCCACCTAACTATAATGTATGCTCGCACAACTTATATGGGAGATGGATTTTGATTGTATTTCAACTTAATACTATAAATGTCTATTAACATTTTGTTTGGATATGGACATTAAGTCCACTCACATTTTTACACGTGTTGAAATCAAATTTAAACTTTGATACCTGAATTTTCAGAATCTAAATTTCAATGTAACTATACAGTTAATCTGGTGAATATTTAGAAATAATTTGACTGGAGGCTGTTGTTGCCCATGTGTCAAATTAATTTCAAAATAGTCAAGATAACTAGCAAGAAATGGGAGGAACAATGCCCCGCCCATTTCTAGCTAAGCTCTACCCAGGTTTTGCGCGTGTCTGGATAGATTTAGGTCTATATACTTTGAACCCTGAGTTTCCAGAATCTCAATTTCAAACTCACCATATAGGCAAGCAGCCAAGTATTTTGAAAGTAATTTGACTGGATGATGTTTCTGCCTACGTCAATTTCAAATTAATTTCAAAATATTGAACAGGAATGCTTATTAAATAGTTCATCCATCAAAGACATACATACATTTCGTACACTTGACGGAGCTAGATACGCCATTAATTATGCATTTTGATTGTGACGTCAGCATACTTGTGACGTAATTGATTATGACGTCATATACTTGAGTGACAGATTGGATCTCTTCCTTAATCGCCAGGTGTTTACTTCCGTTGTTCTCGCGCTGCTTGGAGGAGCAATCTTCTATCAGTTGAGCGATGAATCTGCTATTCAGAACAGGTAGGTATAACATGCTTAACTCGTACTTAAGTGACATATATATATTTTTAAACAGATTTGAATTTCGAAAATCAATAAAAAAAATTAAAAAAAATTGCATTCTTAAATCCGACGTTATATTTTTTTTAGGAAATCAGGAGTACATTATGAATCTAGTGCCAACACAAAACAAAACGAACGGCCATATAGGTGGTGGCTGGAAAGGCTCTAGACTAGCTAACAAAAGAGTGTCCAAAATTTACACACCTAATGGTTTACACAAGACTGTTCTCCTATTGCATAAGCCACCTTAAGACCACTACCCTAGTATCCAGGTCTTACGACCATTTGCATATGCAATAAGAGAGATTATGTGCTGAGTTATATATTTGACTTCACTACATACTTTAACACAAATAGTCTGTGCGTTGACTTTCTCTGGAATGCCCCCCCCCCACACACACGCGCACACACACACACACCCACCCCCACACCGACAAAGAAATGTATCTGAAGTACAATATATTATCATATGCTGTATTCAAGATTTCAAAAGTCAAAACAGTTTAGGATTTATTGCACTGGTGTCCATTTAAAGGGTGTTATACTGAACCTATTACGACCTCCTGAAGAGCAATACGATACAGTGATGACGTTTTTAAAATTAATATCAAATACAATGCCAAATTAAGTATTACAATGGAGCCTAATAATCCAGCAGGGAGTAGAATGAGACGTAGTAGTAGTAGTAGTAGTAGTAGTAGTAGTAGTAGTAGCAGCAGCAGCAGCAGCAGCAGCAGTAGTAGCAGCAGCAGCAGTAGTAGTCGTAGTAGCACTAGTAGCAGCAGCAGCAGCAGCAGTAGTAGTAGTCGTAGTAGCACTAGTAGCGGCAGCAGCAGCAGCAGCAGCAGCAGCAGCAGCAGCAGCAGCAGCAGCAGCAGCAGCAGCAGCAGCAGCAGCAGCAGCAGTAGTAGTCGCAGTAGCACTAGTAGCAGCAGCAGCAGCAGCAGCAACAGCAGCGGCAGCAGCAGCAACAGCAGCAGTAGTAGTGATTTGTGGTGGTAGTGATAATATTAGATTGCAAAAATATAGTAATTGTTTTCAAAAGAATCATTAGGAAGTGTACGTTAACCAATTTTACCGTAAAAATCTGAACTTGTTCCCAATGGAGGAATCCAGTTTTAGCTATGCCCCGCCCATCTCTAGCTAAGCTCCACCCAGGCGTTGCCTGTATTCGGATTGGTCGATCCCTGCACTCTCTGAATATCAATTTCCAGAAAACTATACAGGTAAGCTGTTGAATATTTTGAAACTAATTTGACTGGATACGGTTGCTGCCTATGGCAGTAATAGCGACCAGTCGAATTAGTTTCAAAATATTCAACAAAATGTTTATTAAATAGTATATTTATATGTATGTATGATTACTGTATGCTGCGGCTGTAGTAGTAGAAACATCCTACAGCTGCAATCAGTCCTTCTTTGCTTTCGACCACTATGTCTTGTCCTCAGCCAAAATCTGTAGCTTTCTCAGTTCCATTCCGGATTTGAGTGTACCGAGTCCTGCTTTCTTGCGGTCACCTCGTAGCATGCTTAGCAGGTTTATGCAATGACGTCCTCTCCTGGCTCTGTATTTGCTGCCTCCGAGTAGGGCGAATTCCAAGGCTCTCTGCGTTGGTGTGTCCCCAGGTATCCTTCCCACATGGCCAAGCATGCGCCATCTTTGCTGGGCGACCTTTACGGACAGCGGCGATGTATTGCACATCTTGTATAGTGCATCATTGGAAAGCATGCTGTCTGGTCATCCTTGTCCAGTGATGGTGTATAGGTGTTTGCGGTGACAGGTATCACGTTTGTCTTGAACTTCCTTTGGAGCTTCCCAGCTGTTACAGTTATACAGCATCAACGATACGTAGGTTTCTATGGAGGTTTAATTGTATAAACCTAGCCTTTTTATCAAGGGGATCTTTGATCTACGAATTCATAGCTTCCAGAAGGAATCGAAAGATATTTTCCCCATGACGTAGCGCGCAGCAATGCCAGCAGTACTACAGAGCAGTGAATCCAGGATTTTACGTTTCCTCCATGGTTCGCCGCCACGAAGTGGATAGTCATTTTCTTTACTTTCATGTTTTCTAGATAGGTATATGTGAATGGACTCTGTTTTGAATTCATTCATAAAGAGATTCTAATTTTTTTGTTTGCTTGCAGCTATTGGGAGAAGTTCGTTAAACGGTTTCTTTTCCTCATCTATGACATCCACGTCGTCGGCATATTCCATCTCTAGTGGCATACCCAGTATTGACACTGGGAGGTTTGGTCTTGTGGAATTCTTCCGCGCATGTTTTAATGCATCAGCAATGTAACAGATGAAAAGCACTGGAGACAGACCACCTCCATGTGGGGAGCCGATTGTTGTCTCAAACTCTACAGACTTCACTGACTTGACTCCTATTCTCAGCTTGGTGTTTGCAAGCAGTAGTCTCAATAGTCGTAGCTCATCTTCATTGCAACTGGCCTGGCGTAGTGCATCTAGGATCCCTTAGCGTTTAATTGTGTCAAAGGCTCGTGACATGTCAATGACCATTTTGTGGAAGTCCCTGTATTTGGACATGACTACCGACACAAGTATGCATTTAACCCATACAATGTTTGCGCAGCTGCGTCCACGTTTAAAGCCATTTTGACCTGATCCGGTATGAAGTCGTCCATCTAGTCTCGGATGCGGCATAGAGTAACATCGGATAAGATTTCAGTATGCTGCTGAAGAGCACAATGAACTGTAGATTGGCCGGGGACGGGTTTACCGGGTGACTTCTTGGGCTTGGGTAGTGCGATAAGCGTGCCTTGTCCTACAGCATCGATGGGAATGTGGTGCATAAAAGCTGAACTGATTTTCAAATTCTGCTGTTGTAATTGGTGTTAGTAATGGCCCGGGGTCTCCTTAAATAGCAAACACATACAATTCGTGCAACTTGTAGGGCTATTAAGCGTTTGTGAAGGACTATATCAGGCGCTTTCATGGTGTAATTGATTATGACATCAGCCTACAGCCAGGTGACATAGTTGATTATGACGTCATATGATTGACTGAGAAACTGTATACCTGTATCTTTTCGATGATATAATTACCTGAAGAATTATGAGGTGACATACCTGTGCATGCGCCATTAAAAATATTAACATAGCAAAGAAAATATTCGAGACAGGATAGAGTCTATATAATAGAACGTATCGGTGTACATTTATGATGTTCATGTCGCGGGCATTACAGAAAACAAGAATACGGAACTGTAGAATTGTATTATTATGTTACAGACGCGGAGCATTGTTTTACATTGTTGTGAACTGGATTTTCAATGGTGTGTCTGCATTTCAGACGTTTGTTCAGAACAGGGCAATCTTCATGTAAGATTATATATTCGAAAAATTCACTTTAGATATCCACCTAAAGGTGCATATTCACACTAGAACGCTTGAAAATAAAATTGTTAAAATTGTCTACTTTCAGAGGCTTAAATTGTGCAACTAGATGTAATGAAACTAAATAAATCTTAGCATATGACGATTTCATTACGTGTAAATTACTATACAAATTTATATACAGGAGTCCCTAATTCAACTTCGCAACTAAAAAATTATATTTATTTATGCAGAATGAGATCATCATCATATGCTAAGATTTATTTCGTTTCATTACATTGCAATACACAATTTAAGACTCTAAACGTATTTAATTTTAACAATTTTATTTTCAAACGTTCTAAAGTGAATTGCAGTTTTAACATTCGCTTTCAATTAAATTTTTTATTTGCCAATCCTCATACATAGATATGCAGTGTAGACTCGTAGGAAACATACATACATACATACATAAACAGACTTACTAAACCGTCCTCTGCGAATCTTATTTTTTTACACTCATCCTGTCCTTATTATGGATGCTGGTGTCTTGTTTCCTAAATGTTTATTAGACGCAAGTTTCTTCCAATTTTTATATTTCTTCATTATAATATTAAAATGATTTAATCTAGAATTGTCACTGGATACATTGAGACATTTTAAAAATTGTTTTGAAATTCACAGTGTACACCAGTTTGAATTAAATTCGTAACACTGTTGATGATGATGATGATGATGATGATGACGATGACGACGACCATGATGATGATGATGATGATGATGATGATGATGGTGTTGATGATGATGACGACGATGACGATGACGATGACGACGATGACGATGATGATGATGATGACGATCATGACGGTACTGACGATGATAACGATGATAACGATGCCAACGATGATAACGATGATGATGTTGATGATGATGATGATGATGTTAACGATGCTGCTGATGATGATGATGATGATAATGATGACGATGCTGCCGCTGCTGCTGCTGCTGCTTATGATGATGGTGATGATGATGATGATGATGATGATGATGACGATGGACGATGATAACGACGACGATGATGATGATGGACTGGGCATAGCTAAAATTGGAAAGGTTCATTGTACTACCATTGACATATGTTGTACGTCACTTTGATAGAGACAATGCATACAGATTGACTGATCTATTTCAAGTTTTCTAGTTAAGTCCCACTCACATTGTTACACGTGTTGAAATCAAATTAAAACTTTGATACCTAACTTGTTAGAATCTAAATTTCAATGTAACTATACAGTTAAGCTGGTGAATATTTAGAAATTAATTTGACTGGAGGCTGTTGCTGTCTTTGGTAAGCCATGGCTCCCTGTCAAATTAGTTTCAAAATAGATGATGATGATGGTGGTGGTGGTGGTGGTGGTGATGATGATGATGATGATGTTGATGATGATGATGATGATGGTGGTGGTGGTGGTGGTGGTGGTGGTGATGGTGGTGGTGGTGGTGGTGGTGGTGGTGGTGGTGGTGGTGGTGGCGATGATGATGAAGACGACGACGGCGACGACGACGACGAGCCGACGGCGGCATCGGTGATAATGATGATGATGATGATGATGATGGCGCTGGTGGTGAAGATAATGATGATGATGATGATGATGATGATGGTGGTGGTGGTGGTGGTGGTGGCGGCGGCGGCGGCGGCGGCGGCGGTGATGATGATGATGAAGATGATGATGTAGACAATGAGTATAGGATAATGAAAACATTAAATGTAATACCATTGTAATTGGACTAACCTTTTAATGAACAAATTTGGTCAAAAAAATTAAATATTTCCTTATTGATTGTCCATTTGCAGGCCAAGAGCAAACTATTTTTGAAAATTTAGCACTGGAATGGCTGGCTCGGTAAACGAGTCAGTCATTCCAGTGGTAAATCTTCAAAATAGTCTTCTCTCGCCCTGCAAATGGACCATCCTTAAGATCACTGCAGAGGCTGGTTTTGGCTAGCTTCGCCGTGAAAGGGTTGAAATAGTATATATCTGGGTCATCCATGTACTCCAAAATCCAGCTGGATATCTCCTTAGATTTAAAAGGGTTTCGATAAGTAGTAGTGTCGGAATTAAAATGAAAACACCTCCCTCATCTGGCCGCCGTTCGGCGATCCGTGGCCCCCACCGCCCTCTCAATCCCTGGGGTTGGTGAGACATGTTGTTGGTGTATGCCTCTAGATAGAGGCCCCAGGGATTGAGAGGGCGGTGGGCGCCACGGATCGCCGAACGGCGGCCAGTTGAGTGAGGTTGTATCATTTTAATTCCGACACTAGTACTATGCAAATGATACCACCGCCCTCTCAATCCCTGGGGCATAGGTTGCGGGGGGCCACCACGGATCGCCGAACGGCTGCCAGGGAGGTAGTATCACACTACTACTACCAGGGTCTGAGCGCCCATTTAGAGACAAGCCTCCACAGTGATATACACCACTGATCGCCATCAACCACAGGGTCGGCCTCTCTCTCTCTCTCTCTCTCTCTCTCTCTCTCTCTCTCTCTATTCTGTGTAGGCTCAGATAAACAAGTAGTCTCTGCCAGAGTCGCATCGCCATGATGGGACCACCCATAGGGGCTTCCATCTACCTTGACAACGCTCACGTGGGAGGAGGCTAAAGTGATTAGCATGTGAACCATGGCAGACTCTGGCATATTCACATGTTACGCAGAGAATCAGCTGAGCAGGGGTCTACAGCAGACAACCACGGCCTACCCTCTCTACCCCATAGAAGTGGCAGACAGACTCGATCTCTTTACGTGGGTGAAAGCTGTCGTAAATGTTTCTCCGCAAGAGGTCGACCCAAGGATTGTACTGGGGGTCATCCCGGAAGTGGGCCCACTTGGCATCCAATATCATGACAGTCTCAGCGCTCTGTGCCACTGCTGTAGATGCCAGCACGAGCAGTATGATGAGAATCATGGCTATATATGAAGAGTTAAACTGAACAGAGTGAACACCTCCAGAAATATCTGTGCCAGATCGAGCCCTGTTCCATCCGGATCGATAGTGATCTTCATCCCCTCAGGGGCATGGGCAAGCTGCTTCACTCTGCCGCTGGCTAAGAAACGTAGCTCTGGGACGATATGAGTCATTTGCGGGCTAGCGAGTCTGACGCACTGAAGCAGTTTAAAAGCACCCTTGACTTTGGAGACATGTGACACACCATCTACCCATAGGGTGCCCTCCTGGAGGTTAACAGCTTCTTCTGGTCCATCGAATGGACGACGCAGCAGGAGCTTGTAACCTGTAACCCCGATCCGGTGACCCACCCTCGTCAGGGAGACACCTTCGTCCTTCACCTATGTAGGTGAGGAAGGATGATCCCCGATTGTAGAGCTTTCGAACTGTCCCATCCTTTTTCACAACAGTGGAGAGGGGAGTAACCTCTATGTCAATGACTGTGGGAGGCCTATATAGGGGCAGCCATGTTTGCCAGTCACCCCCAGGTCCAGCGCGGTACCACACTTCATTCTTCTCATATTTGAACTGCAGGTTTTTTGCCAGAGTCAATAGCAGACCATCACGGGCAATCAGTGGGGCACTGCTCGAAGCGGGTTTGACCAGATGAAAGCTGAGGTCGTTATTTAGGGTGTTGATGTCTGCCACCTCTGTATACGAGAGCTCAATCAATGGCTCGCGGATGTACTTCCTCTTCGGGAAATCATACCGAAACACGATCTTGTGGCCATCTATGTTGCGACCCATGCGCTCCGTCGACACGTCCTTGAGGTCTGTGAGCAGCTCCACCCCATCACCACCAATGGGGTGGAGGGAGAATGCCTTTGAGTTTGCTTCATACTGTAGGGCGAATGACTTGCCATCACTCTCTTCTACCTTGGCAGCATCAACTGCGTACACATCTGCCAGGTCAGCAAGACCAGTCGAGTGAGCAAATATGGGTTCCATAGCATGCTATAGGAGGGGTTTAAACAGGACATATAACCATGCCAATTGTCCGACTGCTGCTCTCCGGTGGTGAGAACGTAATCTCACCCTCTCTAGAGAGGAGACGGGTGGTACAGTACCGTGTACCAGTGGGGCACAACATACATACATGCCGATGTGCTACATCAACCAAGATAGCCATAAGATGGTCATAAGGTGAAGGTCCAGATGTCACGTCTCAGAAAGCTACTGGCACCTGACATAGTGTTGGATGACCTCTGTCTAAGAGACGTCTGTCTCGACACCAACAAGCCGGCACGGTTCGCCATGCTCTCCAAAATGCACCCTTCTGTGACTCATGAGCAGATTCTGTAGGTGATGCAGCTTTAATCTCCAGGTATACTATGGCAAAATCAGAGTGGCGGAAGCAACCAGAAATATACCCCTCCCTGACGGCTGACGAGGGCGGTACCATCCACGACTGGTGACTCCAGCAGATAGATACGATCAGACAGAATCTCGTCCATGAGGCAGAAAAGTACCGCAGAACGCACAAGCAATATAAGACAGCCTATGGATGGCCCGGTCACCAATGAAGAGTACCACCATATATTGAAGGTCCAAGCCCTGTACCGCATGGAGAAATCCAAAGTGCGACAGCAATACCTCAAAGGCTGCAGCGGGCAACGAGATGTTACGGCGAGGTCGCTTTGCTGGTCTCTGGAGTCGAGACGACTACAAATAGTGTGCTGCCTGTACGGTAGCTTTAAGAACACCAGTATAGTTGGCCTTCACACTGAACCTCATGACAGTCATCCAGAACCAACTGCCCCTACAGGGCTAACACCGTTCTCCATCACAGTGGATGGATGGTCCCGAACCAGCTTGTCCATCAACCCACGACCACTGGCAAACCGCCCCATCACCATCAAGGATGCGAAGCAAGCTCATACTTGGATGGCTGCTCCAAGCCTCTCATACTGGAATCAGCAGCTGAACTTTGCCGTGTGGTGTGCCATGGCAGGATGTGGTGTAAGTTCCACCCTGCTTCACTCCTATCCTGGTACTCCTGAAACTGTGCTCATCGCCAGGTGTCTCAGATTCCACGTTTACTTCATGGTGCGACGAATCCTCCAAGAGCTGGGTGCAAGTCTTCCTGATACCAAATGCCTTCGACCCACAGCTCAACAGTCATAGCGTCTCAGTGGCCAGCAGACTACAGCGAGAGTTCAGCAATCACCCAGGCAATCGGTGGCATGGTGGTGACAACAGCAGTCTAGGGGTTATGTACGGTGACCCGAGACGTGACTACTCAGGATTCCCCTATCGACCCCCCCCCCCCCCCCCCCCCCGATGAGTAGGCCATCGGAAGACAGCGACATTCTCGTTCGATCCAGACTCCGACCCTGGAGCGCTGGTGCAAAATATGCACATCACTGGCTTGTGGCAGGACTATCCAGATGTGTGGAAGTACTTTGTCCCACACGCCACCTCAGGCCTCACACCAGCAGGGATCGTTCGGATCAACCAGTCCCTGGAAGCACTGTGCTACTGCCTCCTTACGGCACAGACCCAGCTGCGGCATGCCATAGATGGTGACAGTGGAGCAGAGGTCCAGGCCATGTTCATCAGTCTCGTTGAGGATATGATCATCGTGGCAGACCCCAGCAGTCTTATTGCTAAGTTCCAGCAGGTGTTGCAGAAAGCCCGTCGCAAACTTGACTTTGCTATTTCGCCACACCTACGGTTGATTCCGAGCAACATGATCGTGAACATCGTGATCATCAGGGGCTATAACAACATGATAGTCGAAGGGAGTTCCCCCGGTGTCCACTTCGGCTTCAACACTGCCAGCAACGCACCTATGCGTAGTATGAGCCATACAGTCGTTCTGACCCTGACACTGCAGCCAGTCGACACGGCAGCTCCAGGCGCCCCGATACTGCAGCCAGTCGACACGACAGCGCTTCCCATGGTAGCTCTACGTGTGGTGTCAGGCCTAGCTATCGTGGCGCTCTGGATCAGCCTACTCCGCCGCTAGCAAATCAGCTATAAGACTATCCTGACTCTCTACAGTAGCAGTGGGGACCACGGTGAGACACTGAACCAGCTTGGCATGCCCTACAGCCCCTATACCCGCTGCCAACATGCACATCCAAGGGCTGGAGGGTTCGGCAGCGCATCCTTTTTCCAGCTTGTAGTATCGCAGAAACTTGTGCAGCTCTGAGTCCGGTGAGGCCATGGCGGTCTGCAACTGCTGGAACACTGATAGATACTCCCAATCCTTTTAGAAACCTTTAGCTCGCAGGAGCTGCTCGATGATACTCCCGCCCATGATAAGATATTCGAGGAATCAGATCTGTCCCTTACCAAATTCTAGATAGAGCTTCACAGCTGTCAGCTCATCGGTCAGCTCAGCACTGGAGAGCTGAGCGAGCTCATCTGGTGTCTTCTTCTTGTAGTCCTTCAACTCCCTCCGGAAAACATCATAGTACTTCTCGCATAGTGTGAGCCAGGACATGTTTAAGATGTCTCAATAGAGAGATGAATATTCCTGAGTACCAACCCGGCCACCTGGCAGATGCAGACTGGGAAGATCTTATTAGCTCTCTCAACAGGGGATGCAGACGTTTATCCACGTTGTATACTCAGTGCTTAAACAATGACGTCAATGCTACAGATCATGAAGCAACTGCCCGAGAGCCAGGGGAGTCTTCAGAAGCTGTAGAACCTGCTGCGAACCAAGACACAGAAGTTACTGACCAAAGCAAAACCTCTGGCAGTCCATGTCGCCAGTAACGTGGCAGCGAATGTGGCCGTGGTGAAGATGACAGGGGGAAATGAGGTTCTTCCTGCTGCCACTGCGGCTGTCCTTGCTACAGTGGTGAGTGGGGTGGCTGGGCACTGTCTCGGAATAACTCACCCCATCCCAAAGATCGCCCTTAGTGGTGCCTCCTACATTGTTGCTGCCAAGATCATCGGTGAACGTGTTACATGAATGGAGGCCGCAGTTCTTGGGCTAGCAACAAGTGCAATGGCTGAGATCATCTGAATAGTGAGAGATGGATCACGAGACCCTGCAGCATATGAGGCATGGCGTGCCGGAGGGCGGGGTGTAGCCCAGAGTCGAGCACACAGACTGAGGATTGCCAATGCCTGGGAATTGTGGACCACCCACAAGGCGTGCCCCTGCAGAGAGGGCCAGTACTATGAGCACTGCTACCTATTCCCGTAGCCGACTGCGTGGTCCTCATATGCCCAACTATTTCACTGTGGGTATGACTAGTAGGTTTAAGCAGTCTGTATATATATATATATATATATATGAGACTCTGTCAGTCACGGACCTAGAAAGCAGAGCTATGCGATCTTGCTCACTTGGGCGAGGCACGCCTCGGTTCAGAGGACACTGTTGCCCCTATCTCCTGCCTAGACTTCGATGGGAAGGGAGACCCGCGGGAGATCCGAGGTACCATCCCAGCCCGAGATCTCATCGGGAACACTGATACAGTAGGACAATTGGCCATTAACAAGGCCAAGACTGTATACAAGGAGATTGGCATCACGGATAGGGCGACGATGCTCGGTATGCTCGGAGTCGATGAGGCTGGAGCCATCAAGGTTATGGTTGAGTCCTATGCACAGGGGCTCATTCTGACAGGATGGAGAGAATCTAAAGATAGGCACCCTCGGCCTGAGCCATCTCACTGTCGATGACCAAACGGGTGCTACCGCCAGCCTCCAGCTACCAGAGGTGAAGAAGTCAGGGTTCTTTGGTTTGTCGTTTAAGACCACAGGATAGTCATGGCTTCCCGTGCATGTATCATACAGATACTGGATGTACTAGCCACTGTGGGTGCTGACACAGGTCCTCTATGCTATCTTCTCAGCTGCTGCTAGGATTTCATGCTTGACGCCTCCATCGCATCGTTCATATCCGCCGGAGGTGCATGATTCCCCGCTCAACAGGGGAAAGAGCTGGTGCAGGAAGTACTGCCGTTTAGTCTCCCAGATATAGACGAGGCTACCGCCGACCAAGTGCTAACCGTCCTCCGCACGCATGTCTGTACAATTCGACAGTAGGCCGGTCGATGCTGGCCAGGTGGTGCTGATCATTGCCCCATCAGGACATGGGAAAAACATCTTGCTGCGGGCTCTCCTGGCCGAACATCTACACTCTCAATACATCCTTCTGGTGTCTGACTCCGCCACTAAGGCAGTTGACAGTAATGATCAATGGTACAATGGTACAATGGCCCTATCACCAAGACGCAGAACCTGCAAGCACAGATGGAGAAGCTGCTGGCAGCCCGACTGACAGAACCACTTGTTCTAGTTATTGATGACCCTGCAATGGACCAGGAGACTGTCACCTACCTCAGCAACATCACCAGGCGCATCGGGCACACAAAGATAACGGTCTTCATCCTCTTTCAGAAGTACACCCACGAGATCTCACCGGACATCCGCCACAATGCCCGGTTGCTATACTTCAGCTCCAAGTGTGGATGTGCCCTGCTCGAGACCATATACAACAGCCTAACCCTCAAGGAGACCAAAGGGGACTTTATCGCCGGTGTACAGAGGGCAGCTGAGCTGTACCACCTCATCTTCAGCAACAAGGAGACAGGTGAGCTGTCACTCTTCAAGCCATCTCTAGAAAAGGCGCAGACCTTCAACTACAAGCTGAATCCAGCCAGGGAACTAGCCTGCTCTACGCGTCATCGCTGACATACTGCAACTCTTTTCACACATCAGAAGGCTGCGCAGTCTCCGCTACTTCGTCCGCGGTCTCCACTACTTTATCCGCAGTCTCCGCTGTTTGAGGACCTTCGTCAGCGATCTCTGTTGCTACTTTGTCAGTTTCGTCAAGTCCGTACTGTCACTGAAACTCTACCCACTGAGGGTCTGTGTCTAGGACTCTCTTCTTATGGAACTTCTCACGGAAGATCCACATTGTCCATGCGCAACGAGCATCGGATTTGCGAGTGGATTTGATGAGGTAGTCCTGGTAGTTATCTGGGAATTTCAGAAATGCTGGCAGATTACTAGCCAATCTCCCACGACCTCTTTCGTTGAAGATGTGCTCAACAGCCTCCTTGCGGCCAACAGTGAGCCCCTCCTGAGTACCTTCTGCACGACCGGTGTCGTGGCTCTCTGATATAGTGGCACTGACCTCCTCCCTGGAGTAGTTATTTGCTCCAGATTGGAGTCTATCCAGCATATCTCGCTCTTCCTGGCTATGGAGGCTAAATATGGCAACCCACTTCCCGACCGTTAGTGGATCTTTGGGGTCCACCCTCGCCCTTTGGAGAGCTAGAATAACAGGACTGTTGGTTTGGACCACAGGAGGTAGGTCGAGTGTCCTGCCCTGGGTGCTGTCAAACTTCCGGTAGAGTATCCAAGTCAGGAGTTCTTTTGTACTACGAGCTGGCACTCCTTCCTCTATGGCGGCCAGTAGCTCTGCATCAGACGGAGGTATGACATTGGCTCGCTCGTGGATAATGTTGATGTCACGAAGCAGTCCTCGAACCCTGTCACAGTGGGACAGTGAACACCATGGCTGATGTACTGACTGTCATGCTGACTGTCATGCCGACTTGTCCTGCTGCCTATTGACAATCTGCTGGAGAACTTCACCAAACATGGCAGCTGTTTAACTCCTCTATATACCCAGACCTTAAACATGCTGCAGTATGTGCAACATCCAGATGGGGCCATTGAACCCGCGATATCGCACTGCACTGATCCTCGGAAGGACTGCCTGACTGATTCGACTCAGTATACACGATGAGAACCCATTGTCCACTGCTGGGAAGTACATTGACTTTGCAATCTCAGCACAGAACCACGAGATCAAGTGCATGACACAGGAGTTCAAGCTTCAGAGCACAATAGAACAGACGGTAGAGCTCCCGCAGGTTCTGAACAGATGGCAGATCATGCAGAGCAACAGCACCCTGGACACCACCTATGTGAATGATGAATACCGAGTCCTAGGTCCACTGGCTCGTGGCCCAACCTTCTATGCGAAGGGAAAGGGGTACTACGCTGTGGGGTGCAATGAGGGGTTCACGGAATTCGAACTACAGGCACGTGTTGAGAAGCCCGTGGCATTTCCACTCTTAACCCTCCTCGAGAACCCACACGTGAATCCGGCTGCCATGCAGGATAGGCTATTCCTCCGGGTGTATACTGAGCAGCTTGCAGATGCGACGATGAATGCTCCAAGACTTCATGTCTGGCATGACGAGAATGACCAGGAGCTGAAGCAAACGGGTTCCAAAAAGCGGATCATGCATGTGGAGCGAGAACACCAGCAGGTCCAAGCCACAGCTAACCAACGGGTAGAACTGACATTGCATTGTGGTGCATCGGACTGTGTCGCTGTTGTGGTCCTGGTTCAGAAGGGAGGAGCCATCCAGCAGGTGGCTAAGCTGGACGACCTCAAGCTTGTGGTTTCTGGGACCAATGTTCTTGGTGAGGTATGCGAGCTGGCTGATTGCCAACTCTACAGACAGAAAACTAAGTCATATGCCCTTCTGCGCCTAACCAGTGGAAGCTACGACCTCGAGACAGCACTCGAGGGCTGTCACCACCTCGGGGGCAGGGACATCCCACCTAATCAGCCTCAACATCAGAAACCTCATAGCTGGGACTCGCTCATAAGTGGTGATGGTACTTTGCTTTGGCTATGCTAAGCTATGTGTGTCGAACACATCAGGTATTCAGCTTGAGCGTACATAGAGCAGCAGCTAACACCGCTACTATAAGCTCTGCTGTCTTCTGACCTGTTGATGCTTCATAGTCGAGCATTGGCTCAGATATCCTTACAGCCTCGTAGTACTCATCGAGACTCTCATATGCTTCTTTGAGGCTCTGTTTGGCCTGAGCTCGGAGTTGTCGTCAGCGTGCCTCCCTCTGGCACATATGCTCGAGTGCTTTGCTGTACTCAAACTTCTCCTTGGACCGCTTCTCCATCACCTGGTTATGATGCTCACGCTCGACCTCTGCTGCCTTCTTGTCGGCGAAGCTGAGTCCACAGTTCGCTAAGGAAAACACGCCCACATTCAAGATTGCGGTGGCCATGCTATAGACTACAGTTTAAAGCTACTATATGGCTGCCCCAGTGACAGATCCCCATAGCGATGTATGAACCAGAGGCTGATCCAGTCGAGGATATAGATGAGGAGGACTATGAGGAGGACTATGATGAGGAGGATGATTATGATGCAGACGACTACGATGTAGCGGAGACCGCGGGTGAGTATGATGATGTAGAGCCTGAATCCCGCAAGCTAGTACAGAGAGCGAAAGGAATCTATCGCACTTACGTAAATGGTTCTATCGGTCCGCTGGCAGCAGTTGGGGTTCTGATCACTCTGTTCACAACGAAGGCTGGCGAGACAGTCTGCAAGATCGCCAACAATGCTCTCCATGGGGTGGAGAAGATTTCTGAAGCCATACCAGCCATCGCCTCAGGAGTAGGTACGTTCTTCGGAGTCGCAGGCCCTTGGCTACCGTATGTTGCCATAGCGCTCATGGCTATCTTGGCCACTGAACATTTAAGCCATACTATATAAGTATGGCGTCTCTGTATGACCTGGTCAAGACACTTAACTTCCGACAGTTGGTCGATAAACTACTGTTCAGTGAGGATCCAGCATAGATTAAACACCAGTGTATGGAGGTGTTTGAGGAGGTCTTCAGCCAGTTGGCGAATGTCCGCATTCCATGCTCGCTGAATGTCTGGTTACACTGTTTCCACTCTGTTCGGGTCAAGAGGTAGCCACCCTTGAGCTTAGATGTCCATGCTGAGTGGTCAGGAAGCCCTGGATAGTTAAGCTTCTCATGTGTGTCAAGCCATTGATACGGGAGCCAGCTCTTCTGCTGTGCACACCCGTAAGCTTTGACCCATACCTCGTACGAGATGCCTGGGCTGAGGTAGTTCAGCACATCAAGAAACCGTAGCTCAGGTGTTATGACGAACATGGTCTGACTAGCCTTCTTGGCGACTTTCACTGTACATGTACTGCCAGTCAGCTCATCGACAAAGTACTTCTTGATAAGGTTCAGGTCATACCCCCCATAGTTGAACCCCAGTACAGGCACTTGGTCACACCACTCATTGATCAGTCGCTTCTGTCGCTTTGGGAGCTTGTCCAGGTCTGTCGGTATGTACTGTGCCCTAACCCGTGTCCAGATTAGAGATGCTCGCCATTGGATCACCAGCATGAACTCTCTGATCAGTTCTTTGTGGTCAGGATTGCAGAGGTGAGTGGGCTTACTCGTGACACCCTCTAAGGAGCCGCCAACTGACACAGAGATAGGTATGTGAGTACTCTCGATCGTGAGAGTCTCCGTAGGATGAGTCTTGATACCATCTAGGAGTGCTTCGAAGTCGTAAACTATGAAGTGTGGGTATGGTATAGTCAGAACTTGTTTATGGATGCTTGGGCAGCATTTTATACAGCACTCCCACTGTACCACAAGCGTGCATCCAGAGGCTCTCAGCCTCTCCTCTCTCAGGACTGTCTGGCGGTATCTTTGTTCGGCATCCTCACCTCGCTGGTGTTGTGGACACCCATGCCAGTGACAGCCATGGAACTGGTAAACAGTGTTGGTGGTCAGATCATGACCATTTACGGGGGGCACCCCCGATCCAACGCTCGCCACCTTGCCCACACTCTACATTGTGTATGTGTACGCCTCTGTTTCTCGACTCATACTAGATCTAACGAGTAGCCACTGAACTGGATGGTTGGGGTGGATAGATGGCTTTCTCATACACAGACTGTGGCGCCTCAACCTCCTCGCCAGGACACATGATTTTTATTTTGCCGCCTGTACAGTGCTCAGCGTGGCATTGAAGATTGCATGCCTGTGTAAACCTCTGCTGACAGTGACTGCAGACTAGTGTATAGTCAGCTTGGAGATGTTCTTGAAGTAGAAGGCGTTTTGGTACCACACTCTGATGGTCATGGTGTCACGGTAGTGAGCCGCTTGCCTGACCATGTGCCAGGTGCCCTCTTCGGTTGGTTCATACACGCGAATCCCGATCTTGGCGAAGAACTCTACCTTGTCCAGCTGATCCAGCGAGGTCTTGCGGACATCAGGTACTGTCTTTCCGTAGAACTGTGTGGTAAGCTCTCGTGCAGGAGCTGTACTTCTATCAGCTCTCACTCCTCGGTGGACTGCTAGACATCTCCAGAGACACATGTTGTCCCTGTAGGTGTCGACGGCAGTCATACTCTTCTTCTGTCATAGCCAGTCTGGGAGGGGGCCTGTCCAAAGCAGAGGTTGACGGTCGATGATAGCCCTGACCTCAACGTTGATTGATCGAACGAAAGCCCACTTGGTGTTGGGTCAATCGATATTGTCTGTGTCGAGGCGGGCTTGCTCTCTTGCTGCCACCCAGTCCTGCACTGCTCCTATCGTGTTCAGCCACGGGCTCCCTGGAGCATACTTGTGGAAGAACATCACCCTACCGTCTTCGACGTGACGGATGTGATAGGTATGGGTGTAGCGGAGGTAGAAGGTGTTCTGGACAGTCTGCTGGATCCTTTGCATGATCTGGCCTGTGAGGTCTCCTTCTAGACCTCTGAAGAATGTCCAGCATACTGACCAGCGTCCTCTATCCTCTGTCTCCCTTTCGCCGAGACGCTGGTCGAGAATGTGCTCACCCTCTCACCTCATGCTCCGGGCTAAGGGTTCAGACCTTGGCCCCCTTATGCTCCGGGTTGGGTTCAGACCTCAGCATTGCTTACTGATCCTGCGTTTGAGAGTTAAGCGCTCCAGTGGATGGGCCACCATCCGCCTCACTACAGTCTTGGCTCGCAAGCTAGCAGTCACCTCCTCGTCCAACTGACGATGCTCACGTATCTGCTGCGCTTTTTTGTGGGGATTCCAAGGATCCTCTTTTGTAAGGACTGGAATCCTTCCCGTATTCATTGCTCGGGAGAGTCATTTCTGCCACTCCTCGGCATGGACCTGTCCTATCATCTGGCGCAGGTCGGCTTTCTTGGCCTTAGAGTAGATTCTAAGGCCGAATTGCTTTGCAATAGCGCGAAGCTGTGCAAGAGTACTTTTATGCTGTACATCCCTATGGATGCCTACATATGGTGCAGGCGCCCCCATGTATTGGAGAGTTAAGTGCTCCAGTGAATGGGCCTCCATCCGCCTCACTACAGTCTTGGCTAGCAAGCTAGCAGTCACCTCCTCGTCCAACTGACTAAACTCACGTATCCGCTGCGCTTTCTTGTGGGGATTCCAAGGATCGTCTTAAGTAAGCTCTGGAAACCCTCTCATATTCATTTCTCGGGAGAGTCACTTCTGCCACTCCTCGGCACAGACCTGTCCTATCATCTGGAGCAGGTCGGCTTTCTTGGCCTTAGAGTAGATTCTAAGGCCGAATTGCTTTGCAATAGCGCGAAGCTGTGCAACAGTACTTTTATGCTGTACATCCCTATGGATGCCTACATATGGTGCAGGCGCCCCCATGTATTGGAGAGTTAAGTGCTCCAGTGAATGGGCCTCCATCCGCCTCACTACAGTCTTGGCTAGCAAGCTAGCAGTCACCTCCTCGTCCAACTGACTAAACTCACGTATCCGCTGCGCTTTCTTGTGGGGATTCCAAGGATCGTCTTAAGTAAGCTCTGGAAACCTTCTCATATTCATTGCTCGGGAGAGTCACTTCTGCCACTCCTCGGCACAGACCTGTCCTATCATCTGGAGCAGGTCGGCTCTCTTGGCCTTAGAGTAGACTCTAAGGCCGAATTGCTTTGCAATAGCGTGTAGCTGTGCAACAGTACTTATGGTGTACATCCCTGTGGATGCCTGCATATGGTGTGGGGGCCCCCTGTATTGGAGAGTTAAGCGCTCCAGTGGATGGGCCTCCATCTGCCTCCAGTCTTGGCTAGCAAGCTAGCAGTCACCTCCTCGTCCAACTGACTAAACTCGTGTATCCGCTGCGCTTTCTTGTGGGGATTCCAAGGATCCTCTTTGGTAAGCGCTGGAAACCTTCCTGTATTCATTGCTTGGGAGAGTCACTTCTGCCACTCCTCGGTACGGACCTGTCCTATCATCTAGAGCAGGTCGGCATTCTTGGCCTTAGAGTAGACCTTAAGGCCGAATTGCTATGCAATAGCGCGAAGCTGTGCAACAGTACTCATGGTGTATATCCCTGTGGATGCCTGCATAGGGTGCGGGGGCCCCCTGCATTGGAGAGTTAAGCGATCCAGTGAATCTGTCTCCATCTGCCTCAGTTCAGCCTTGGCTCACAAGCTAGCAGTCACCTCCTCGTCCAACTGACTAAGCTCACGTATCCACTGCTCTTGTGAGGAATCCAAGGATCCTCGGTAAGCGCTCGAAATCTTCCCGTATTCATTGCTTGGGAGAGTCGCTTCTGCCAGTCCTCGGCACGGATCTGGTCGATCATCTCGAGCAGGTCGGCTTTCTTGGCCTTAGAGTGGCCTTTAAGGCCAAATTGCTTTGCAATGGCGTGAATCTGTGCAACAGTACTCATGGTGTCTATCCCTGTGGATGCCTGTCTCTAAATGGGCGTTCAGACCCTATTATTTGTGGCGATTAGTACCTGTGGATGCCCGTCTGGGCGTTCAGACCTATTATGTGTTCTGCTGGCGATCAGTACCTGTGGGTGGATGCCTGTCTCTAAATGGGCGTTCAGACCCTATAATGTGTGGCGATCAGTACCTGTGGGTGGATGCCTGTCTGGGCGTTCAGACCCGATTATGGTGGTGTATATCCCTGTGGATGCCTGTCTCTAAATGGTTGTTCACACCCTATTATGTGTGGCGATCAGTACCTGTAGGTGGTGTATATCCCTGTGGATGCCTGTCTCTAAATGGGCGTTCAGACCCTATTATATGTGGTGCTGGCGATCAGTACCTGTGGGGGTGTATATCCCTGTGGGTGCCTGTCTCTAAATGGGTGGTGCGCATGCATGCCCCCTGGATAGGATAGTATGTGCACGTGTATAAAGCCCTATGAGAGAGGTATGGCTAAGTCCGTAAGAACGAGTAGCATGCATGCGCATGCATCAGATCCACGTGTCAGTATTGTGAGAGAGTGTATGCTTATATTGTTCCGAGAAATCACTTCATTCTCATCGTTCTTGGCACCGATTAGGACCGGAATGAAGCGAGAATTTCAAAACTGTTTACCATTTTAAAATCGGACCAGAAATGGCCGAGTTAGCCACAAATGCTAATAGTGAGATTTGAACCTGTGATTTTAAGTTTGCTAATAAACACAAAACAAGGTTCCCCCAAATTAACTACCTCGGCCATGTATGCATTGGTAATTATAGCTGATAAGTTATGTGTTCTCATTGCTGTATTGCTGCGCTTATCAGTCCCTCTAGATCTTGACTTCACTTCGAGATAACGCAGTAACAGCAATTTTACAACTCATGCTCAGAGATAAGATTACTAAGAGGTGAGATTTTAGTGGTGTTGCAGTGGGTCAATCAATAGAGTATTGAATTGCATAGGATTCCCAGGCTGCAGACTGGGGTTCAAATCCGCTCAAAAGACCTCGCTAGAACTTACCTGACATTTAGAAACTAGGTAAGACACTAGGGCCAGGGTAATATGACCAAGTTAGATAAAGACCCACCGTGACACTCCCCAGTGCGGGGTCAAAGCACCACACACACACACACACACACACACACACACACACACACACACACACACACACCACACACACACACACACACACACACACACACACACACACACACACTAGCCGGCTGGAATAACAACAGGGTGGTGTAGGAGATAGGTGGGGTAGGAAAGGTAGGATAGGTATATGGGTAGGATAGGTAAGATAGGTAGAATAGTGGCCGACAGATAGAAAAACCTCCTCAGGATACTGGTCAGAATAGAGAGAGAGAGAGAGAGAGAGAGAGAGAGGCCGGCCACTGGCCAGTATCCTGATGAGGTTCTCCCAGACAATGGGGTCCACACAGGAGTTTTATATTCGCCACGGCCTTCCATGGCCACGGATCGCCGAATGGCGGCCAGTTGAGGGAGGTGGTATCATTTTAATTCCGACACTACTACTCCATGGTAGTTGGACCACAATATATACTATCTTATGATAATCTCCGAAGTGTTAGAGCTGGACATGGCACCACAGTTAGTGTTCTTCAGTCAAACCTGTCTATCTGTCACCCTCATAGTCATTGGGATGGGTGCTCCTACCATAGTAACCCCCCCCCCCCCCACTTCCACCCCACCCCTATTGTTACCACAAACACCATTACCTATGGTAACCTATATTACGTGCTCATCTGCTTTAGTGACCACTTTGAGATGGTATTTTCCTTGAGGCGGCCTGGACTGAAATGCAGAAGTGAGGCCTATGTAACACTGATAATGCTGATTAAGGGACTGGTACTTGCGATATACAGAGCCGTATTAGTCCGTTATGTGGTCAAGTACAGGCACAGAAACAAGCGTTATCAGGGAATAATTCCGCCATGCATCATCAAGATTGGCCAATCAATGTTGATTTCATTCCGTGACGAACTTTAATTTTATTTTTATGTTGATTATTTCAGACATGAAAACTCAAACGGTTATTATACAGTTTCTTCTTATTGCTTGGCCAATCTCGTGTGCGACATCATCCCCATGCGCTTTGTAAGGTCTGTGGTATACAGCGCCATTACATATTGGATGATTGGTAAGTCTGGTTAGCCTATCATGGAAATTCAAAAGCACACTACAATATATATTTATCTTTAACGCTTTCATGACGAAGCCGGCCCAAACCGACATCTGCAGTGGTCTTAAGGAAGGCCCATTTGCAATCCAAGAGAAGATTATTTTTTAAGATTTACCACTGGAATGACTGGCCATGTTACCGAGGCAGGCACTCCAGTCGTCAATTTTCAAAATAGTCTTCTCATGGCCTGCAAATGGACAATCAATAAGGAAATATTTTGATGCATTCCATCTCCATCTTTGATATAAAATTACCTAAATAAATCTTGGTGTTCTGTAAACAGTATGTGAGCTAATTCTGGCAATCCTTCCACTTTCCTGTGGCATAGCCATAGTATTTATGACATAATCGTGTTTAATGAGATTTCGTGCAATCCTAAAGTGTGTACCTCCGCTTTCGGGCAGACTCGTCTCTATTGCGTGGCTTTCGTTCGGAATCGGTCCAATAAGCACATTCAGATGCTTCATGCGATACTGATAAGCATATTAACATATGTAATAATGATAGTAGATTCCTGCCCAACAAATTTAAAATTAAATATCTCCAATAAGGAATTTGATTTCGCTATCCATGGTTATAGTGCACACGACCCATAGATGGCTGTTGCTGGCTCATTGGGTAATTAGAATATGGCTTCGTTGTAGCTTATCCTGCAATGGACAACACTAGAAATAGTGTAGTAGAATTAGGATCAGATTTGGAAAATGTTTCCCTAGAAATGCTTTGGTGTCATTTGTTGCAGAATTACATTCTAAAAATTCCCATTGATCCCATTTAGGGAAATCTTTTTACATGGATTTGAAATATGAACCTTTATCCAATCAGTTAAATTGGGAGTTGTGTTAAGTAAATCAATTATCTAAATGTTTTTAATTAAGGCGATAATAAGTAAGATTGTTTCTTGTATTACTAAAATACTGAACAAGATATGTAGATCTTCAAATAGATGTCAGGAAGTATGTTTTACTCATGCATGCATGGAGTGGTTGTGGCACTGCGTCAGCGACATATGTTTACGGAAAGACATACCTATTGAAACAGCTGAAAAAGTCCAAGGTCATACAAATGTTGTCCACCAAGATCAGCATGCGAGACAACACAACAGAAGGCGTTGGCGATGTTAGAATTCGACATTTTGGCTTTCTCTATTGAGGCAGTAAGAAGGACAAGCTCACTACTCTGATGGTTAAGAGTGGTCCCACAACGTCTACCTCCTACCGATCGTGTAATCAACTACAACGGCCTAAGTTTCCACCTCTAAGTGGTGCGATGGAAGGAGCTAGGCAATGACAAGACTGTGAGTGAGGTTGAAGGAGACTGATGTATCCCTTTACGCAACCATGACTGATTTAGATACTGCACCACAAAAGGTCCTCAAATTTATATGATACAAGTGCAAACACACAGGAAAGAACCCATGTGCCACAAATCAATGTTCTCGCCGCAAAATTTGAGTAAATTGTGTAATTCCAAGCTCATCATGCCGAAGTGGATCCTGCAATAACATAGAGGCTCTTGTGAACATTGATGACAAATCTGAGGTTCTCGACATATAAACCGTGCATAAAGACGAGGAAAAACATTTCATAGCCTTAGTACCTTTTAGTAACATTAGTATAGGTAGGGTGATGTTGTTGAAATATGTGATGTGGCCAAATGGGAAAGAATTTTGTAAACCTGTGTCTGTGTCCATCCATCCATCCATCCATCCATCCATCCATCCATCCTTCCATCCATCCATCCATCCATCCATCCATCCATCCATCCATCCATCCAGCCAGCCAGCCAGCCAGCCAGCCAGCCAGCCAGCCAGCCAGCCAGCCAGCCAGCCATCCAGCCAGCCAGCCAGCCAGCCAGCCAGCCAGCCAGCCAGCCAGCCAGCCAGCCAGCCAGCCAGCCAGCCAGCCATCCGTCCGTCCATCCGTCCGATCACCCGTCCAAATGCATGGGCGCCCGCCCGCCCACCGACCTGTCCATCCGTCCATCCCTCTGACCGTCCATCCCTCAATCCGTCCATCTGTCCATGTGTATGTCTGTATGTCTGCCTGTCTGCCTGCCTGCCTGCCTGCCTGCCTACCTTACTGCCTGCATACATGTTTCTGTCTGCCTGTCTGCCTGTCTGCCTGTCTGCCTGCCTGTCTGTCTGTCTGTCTGTCTGTCTGTCTGTCTGTCTGTCTGTCTGTCTGTCTGTCTGTCTGTCTGTCTGTGTGTCTGTGCCTGCCTGCCTGCCTGCCTGCCTGCCTGCCTGCCTGCCTACCTGCCTGCCTGCCTGCCTTCCTGCCTGTCTGCAGAAATTCTTTTTCAAATTGACTAAATTATTCTCAGTTTGAAGTATAATTCTATCTGAATAAATCAAACATTGAAAACAATTCCAACCCGAAGAATAGAAACAATTCACTGAATTAATGACCGATGTTTGATCCTTTGATCAATGACTTCTCACTCGAGTGAGTGACACCCAAACCTCGCTCTGAAACCCTAGTACTCAAGCAGTAGCAAAGGGTATTACACAATTGAATCTAACAACTATGGTGGTCGGAATCTTTAATGTAAGTAAGTTAGCTAATTTCAATACAATTGAGTAGTTTTCGAAGACACGCCTCTAAGGTCAGCCAGCCTAATAATTCTGATGGAAAGACGTATTTGTTCTCAAGGCTCTGAAGAACATTACTCTTAACCGAAACCGGTCAGCCGAGCACGACGGTATTATCAAATTGTGAGATATATATATATATATATATATATATATATATATATATATATATATATATATATATATATATATATATATATATATATATATATATATATATATATATATATATATATATATATATATATATATATATATATATATATATATATATATATAATTACTATTATTGTATTGATTGTATGTTTAAATGTTAATATGCTACGAATCTTTCATCTTCCATTTCAGGTATAGTTAAATTTTGTAAGCTTGTAAGTTTTGTAGGGTTGTAGTCTTGTAAGCTTGTAGTTTTATGTAGGCTTGTATATTTAATTATTCATCACCCAAGATTTGGGGTTTAACTTTTAGATCAGCCCTTTAATTTAAACTGCACAATTAGTGGTTAAAGTTTGATTATCTCCCTCGCTTAGATTTGTTGACTTGTTCCGTTATTGCTAGATTGGTTGGTTTTGTGAGCATTCATTGGAGCATAATATCACTATGGCTAGACCGAGCAAGGGCAAGAGACGGAATGGCAATCATGGGGACAGCATTCCGCCCTCCCCCCCCCCCCCCCCAGGCTCGACTAGACAAGTGCTATTATATGATAACACAATGTTTCCACCACATATGTCTTTTTGAGCTCCAACACCTTGCCAACCGATCTGAGCAGAAAGGTGAGCGAACTATGTAGTTTTGTTAAGCCAGCTACGCCCAATGTAGAAATAGTAAATGACACCAAGAAAGTTAACTTTGATTGTGCAAATTCCCTCATTCGAGCCATGATAGACCATTACAATTTCAGTTTAGGCACCGTCATGTCCAATATTATCCTAGCTCGGGCCACGCCAACCCTTAATTTAGGTAAAGCTAAATTGACGGCAATCAGATGGGCAAAAACTAACTATGGCAAGAGAAACTTCATGTCAAATCAATCGAGGCATTCTATCAGTTCATTAGGCCTTTGACCCCAACTTTCAGCAGAAAGAGCAAAACGCCAAGTTAACACCCCTACTGCAAGGCCATTCACGACTGTACCAGTCATTCCACCACCTTCAGAACTTGGGAAACGGATCAGGTCTACAACTGATGCCCCCCCTCCCCCACCCGGTCATCACCAATATTCCTATTAGGCTCGCCTGTGGATCCACTTCAGATTCCTTTACCAGACACTCCACCATCTTGCCCCAGTACATCCAACGGGTCTAATAGACGTGTGGATCCGTGTGAAATTCCCCTCCCCGATTCGCCACCACCTTTGTCACCTGTCTTCCCTCACACAGAGAGTATATGTCCGAAAATGTAGACTTAGGTCCAGCACCACTAGTACTCTGGCGACCAAATTGCCACAGCCTAGATTCTCACCTACTCCATGTAGAACTAGCCTGACCACTCAGCCTCTTAACAATCCCAAAACACCCTTAGAGCAGAACACAATCTGGAAGTTTCGGCAGGAGGTTGAGAACAAAAATGATTGGCAACTCTCGACTTTGAACAAGAAAATTTTGATAATTGGTGCATCAAATCTGAGCCGTATCAATGTTGAACCTCATCCTGACATTCAAATTGCTTGCTTTCCAGGTACGAAATTAGTCCATGCTAGGACCATTGTTAGGAAGTATGTTGGTTCCTACCAACCTGAGAAAATAATAGTAAACTTTGGAATCAATGACAAGGATGATTCAATGGGCCAATCGACCCAACGTCAGCAGATGCTATTTAGCACGCTTAGGTCCATGTTTCCTGAATCCAAGATTTATTTTTCTAAGCTTAATTACTCCCAGCGTCTTTCAGCTCACAAGAAGAGGAACATTCAATCCATTAACTCCTCTGTTGAAAACACGAGGGTGAAGGTTTCGGTCATCCCCAGTCTTCCACTCTATGAATTTCAGGTGGTCCAGGATAAGATTCACTGGAGTGAGAAAACTGCCAATACAATGTATCAAAGCTCGTTAACTTTTCTTAATTTAAACTGACTGAGGGCCAGGGTACTAACCACCCCGGCATCGGGCTTCGTGTATAATATAATTATTTGCCAAAATACAATCAAAAGCAAATTTTATTGTATGTCTGCCCGTTGCTATGTAGTTCATTCATATATAAGACTAGTAGTTTTAATCATTTGTGTAAAAATAACCATATAGATGTATTACATATACATGTATATCTATGATATTATACACTTTCCAATAATAGCTTGAAATAGATGCTACAATGTAACATTAGTCACCTAAGGGAGGTAATAAATGTAACATATATGTTGGATAGCAACAGCTTTTAGCCTCATTGTTTCAAAGATCTATTTAGTCTCAGTTCTTTGAGTTCAACTTAAAAATAAAGATTTTGACATCAGACTGCTAACGTCTTTGAGTATGCAATGTATTTTATTTAACGAATATCAGACCTTGGTACAGCTGAACAAGATGAGGAATCAGGGTGCACTGATGATGACCAGGACGCTTTCTCTTCTTGTATCCTTTGAACATCAACTTTGGCTGTATACCTGTATCTTAAACCCTCTACTGGTCACGTGGCCAATTATACAAATGGGAATTGAATAAAATAAGTTCCAAAGCTTTTCACTGGTGATATGACTGGTGCATTAAAGGGATGGTCCTATCATTGAGAAGTTTTCAAAAATAAATGTTTTCTTGTGTGTAAATGTTGTCTGTGATGATAGGTTACCTCCCTTGCCCATGTGACCAGTAAATGAAGGTTTTTGGTGATGTTCTTGTTCTGTCTTGCTAAGGCCCCTTTTTTCCTTGCTCACACCTGTATAAATATTTTGTGTACTATATTAGCTAACATATATTGCCTGACGAAACTGACAAAATCCTGTGACAAAAATCAGTCCAATGAGAATGCTATCCAATATACTTCATATTTTCTGATATTGCACCTGTATGAGAACAGGGCCTAAGACGTGTTCCTAGCACGTGACCGTTGAAATGTCTTCTTTAGGTATGCCTTCGCTTTCCTTCTCTAATAGCACAGCTGACAGTCTGGTGGAAGGTGCAGTTAACAGTTGTAGTGGCTTTTTACTAACTTCAGGTTTATCAGTGGTGACTTAGCCGTGGTCCAGATCAAGCAGGGCAAACAGCCATGTTAGGTCTACATGGTCGAACTGGTTGAGGTTAACAGTCTGCAGGAGGAAGCTCTGCTGAAGTACATTGTGCGGTGAAGGTGTGTCAATGTGCAGACCCTGAGGCACAGGAGTACTCAACCGAGCCATTGGCTAACTTGCTTGGCCCTGTGAATCATCATACAGTTCTGTATGCAAGGGGACAGTTGAGATTCTCCCAAGGCCAGATGACTGACATTGCGACTGAAGCCAAAATGCAACACAAGACTATATATTTCAAGTGACTCTTTGACATAGCCTTTAGTCACATATTTTTTATACTGCTCAGTGCCAGTATTTGGTCAAGAGGTGATCCATAATTTTTCAAATTACAAGTTATCAAATTCACAAAACCTGTAATACTTATTGGTTTTAGTATTTCATATTCCCACAGTGGCTCATTGTTTTTGATTATGCATAACCAAAGTGCAACAGACATGTTATATGATATTTTCGTGCTGTTTTAATAGTTTACATGTTCCTGAATAGATATCCTGATGCAGACATGCAAACATGGTATGCTGAACAATTATTCAGGGTCCTTCAAAAATGTGTCTTCTCCGGAATGAAAGTGTAGCAAGCTGTAAATATAAAACTGCTTGTTTAATTGTAGTAGTTGTAATTATTGGTAGTTTAGTTTATACCAGTGTATCTTTGACGATGACTTTGACGATGACTGTTGACAAAAAAGAGAGTTACACATTATGTGCATTAATCCGATAAAGAATTATAA
Organism: Chaetoderma sp. LZ-2023a; assembly: GCA_034401795.1. Lineage (NCBI taxonomy): Eukaryota > Metazoa > Mollusca > Caudofoveata > Chaetodermatida > Chaetodermatidae > Chaetoderma > Chaetoderma sp. LZ-2023a. Next base: position 88,021,753 of record CM067375.1, read on the forward strand.
CTTGTAGCAAAACTGGCTATGTGGAGTGTCATCTACAATTGTCCAGCAACCATCCTACACATGAGTTGTGTGGTTTGAAATGTTATAACTAGATAAGCCATTGAATACAAAACAGCAAATATCAATGATATGCACTATATATCATGTATATATTAGTTGCAAAATGGCTGTCAAAAATAATTATCTTATCCGGAAATAAACCACTGAAAATACGGTGTGAATTTAACCGTCCACAAAATTGTCAGAACTCAACGTATTCATTAAATCGCTGCACTATGACTTTAGGAATATCGATAGTTGATTAAATATTAAACAAAATATTACCTGCTATTAAGAGATTTTGTTTTAAAAATTGAGATTTTGCACTTTAAAAAAATATTATATGCTTTTAGATAGAAGAAGAATGATTTTGTGGCACAAGTTCACAGTCCCCTGAACAAATATATATGATTAATTTTGACAGTTGATGTATTTTAAATTCTTCCAATGCAAAACATAAGAAACTAAAATGATTTTTGAAAAACTTGACTTTCAATCTTTCATGTTCATAACACATTGCCTTTTTGACTTGTAGCTCTGAAATTTCATACACATAATTTCTGTAAAATCTTTCTTCAAAAGGGATCAGTGGGGATTTTTAGTATGTGATTCTGAATATGCCTCTGCAAATGACACCAACAATTTCTATGGTTATTTTTTCGGATTAAGGCAAACTATTGACTAATTCTACCAGACGTAAATGACTAAAGAATTATAGCAAAGTCAAAAGTGGGCGTTATATTCTTACAGAATGCACTCAACAGGTTACGTGTATAGTTTTCTGGAAATTGAGATTCAGGGAGTGCAGGGACCGATTGATCCCCACACGGGCAAAACGTGGATGGAACTTAGCAAGAGATGCGCAGGGCATAGCTAAAACTTGATTCCTCCATTGCAGTACGTTTATGGAATGGGATATGCACAAGTAAATGCCGAAAGTACTGCTGCACCCAAACACAGACGAAGATCTATGTTTAAATGTACTTTATGCGCATGTATTGTATTTGCAGGCTTCCGTCCAGATGTCGATGTTTTCTTCACGTACATACTCGTCATATTCCTGGCGCAAATGGCCGCCTGTGCGATTGCGTTTGCTGTTGGTGCCAGTGTTCGCTCTTTCTCAATCGGCACGTCACTCATTAGTCTTCTCTATATATTCATGATGGTTAGTGATGTCTCTCATCAGGTGTGCGGCTTGCGATGTGTGCATGAGAAGGTGCAATTCGGTACTACAGATCCAAAGGAGGAATCCAGTTTTAGCAATCTCAATGTCTGAAAAATTATACAGGTAAGCTGTTGAACATGTTGAAACTAATTTGACTGGATGCTGTTGCTGCCTATGGCAACATCTCCCAATCAAATTAATTTCAAAATATTAAATAGCGTTATTATTAAATAGTAAAGACGTACAATTTGTACAACAACTGTTAGTCCATCATCAATTAAGCGTTATTGACGAACTTAGTTACGCCATTCATGTCGTAATTGAGTATGACGTCAGCCTACACACCACGTAGTTGATTATGATGTCATATGAGTGATGGATAAACTGAAGTCCTCGATTGGCCATTATAGCAGACATGAGTGAACATAACATGGAAACTACACATCTACCAGCAAGGAAATTGTCTTTCCTATACATTTCACTAATACGGCTGATATATCCATAAATATAATAAAAAAGTAAACACTTCCCTTGTCATATATATCTAATTCATAAATTTCCCAAAATACCCTGAGAGCGACACCATGTTTGGAGGGGCTAATTTAACATGACGACCAATGGACCGTGAAACCTTAATTACATTTTCTTTACTATCTTGCAAGCTTCACTCATGGTTTAATGTTTTCTGATACCGGGCGGCGTTATTAGATATTCTCAGATACAGGATTCTATGGTTTGAGTTTCATGGAATATGTCAACAATGCGTTTCTATGGGCATTTTTCCTTAGCTTGGGTTCAATTTGGATTCGTTGTCGAGTTACTCCGCTTGCCCCTATCACATATCCGAGTATAATTGGACAATGGTATCACGTGGTACAAATTGTTCGACTCGACTACTCCCGCGCCGAGCGAGAGTAAAAGTGTGCACACGCGTATACATGTAAACAAATATGGCGGCTTTTAACAAGAGTACGGTAACTACGTAACAGTGTATAGTACAGTATATTTGCACCATCATAATTTGCATACATTTATTTTTCACCATATTTTAATCCGATTATACTCTTGCGTTCGGGAATGACACTCTTTTACTCCTATGTGCTTATACAGTACGCATGCTCAAGTTCCACGTGATACTTCCGATCGGGTTACTGGGACAACATATCCGAACTTAGCCATGTAGTAAGCTCCCTTACCCATTTTAATGGCGTCTGATACCAAGATTCCCGGATTCACTATGAATACGGTGTCGATTTAAGGTGTTGACAGGGAATAGAACCCACAACCGACGAAAGCGCCAAGAACGATAGCCCACAAACTGTTCCACCACACCAGCGCCACAAGACGATTCCCTGTCAATGCCAAAATACCGTAATGCCACGACGACTTGTGTAACTAAGATTTAAGGTGTGACATTTAAATCGGAAAACCGATACAATTATCACGTTCCTTATAGAGAAGTGGATTTTAAAGTCAGACTATCTTTAAAAATGGTCTGTATTGTATATTTGTATTGTATAAAATGCGTGCTTTATCTTCATTATACAGGGCTTTTCTGGATTACTCATCCAGCTTGACACGATGAGTGATTGGATCAGCTGGTTCAAATATTTCAGCATTTTCCGATACGGCTATGAGGTGCGTATCTTGTGTTCACTACAGAACGATTGCTTGATATCCCCACCAATCTCTGGCTATTCCCGCCCATCTCTAGCTATTCCCGCCCATTTCTAGACATTCCCGCCCATTTCTAGACATTCTCGCCCATTTATAGACATTCCCGCCCATTTCTAGACATTTCCGCCCATTTCCAGCTATTCCCGCCCATCTCTAGCTATTCCTGCCCATTTCTAGACATTCCCGCCCATTTCTAGCCATTCTCGCCCATTTCTAGACATTCTCACCCATTTCTAGACATTCTCGCCCATTTCTAGACATTCTCGCCCATTTCTAGACATTCTCGCAATTTCTAGGCAATGGACCTTTCCATTTTTGGCAATGCCCCGCCAATCCCTTGCTAAGCTCCACCCACACCTCGCACGTGTTGGGGTCGATTGATCTCTGAACTCCCTGACTATCAATTTCCAGAAAACTATAAAGGTAAGCTGTTGAATATTTTGGAACTAATTTGACTGGGCGCTGTTGTATGTGTATTAAATAGTAGAGCCATACAATTCGTACAACGTGTCAGACTATTAAGAGTTAACGATAGGCCAAATATAATCATTTATGACATAATGATTATGACGCCATCCTGCACGCCGTTTGGCTGATTATGATGTCATATGACGTCAGATGATAGATGTATACTCCTGAAAGGTGAATTCTGGCTAATATAAGCTTTGTCACTTTTTACCTTGCATTGGAATCGATTCGAAACTAAAATTCCCACAATCTAATTATTTAATATTGAGGACGTCCGCATATCCATTTCTAGCTGTGCCCCTCCCGTTTCTAGCTATGCCCCGCTCATTTCTAGCTGTGCCCCTCCCGTTTCTAGCAATGCCCCGCTCATTTCTAGCTAACCGTCACCCACTCTTTATGTGTGATGGAATCAGTTTATATAATTTGAATCGTGAATTCCCATCATCCCAATATCAGGGTAATTATACAGGGAACATGTTGAATATTTTGAAACTAATTTGGCATGGAACCGTTGCTGTCATATTCAAAACAATCAACAGAATGTTTATGAAATTGTAAATTTTGTAAAAGACATACAATTTGTACATTCGTGAGGGACTTACCCATTTCCGTTACTGAACTATACGTCATTATGATTGTGACATCAGCTAACACATGACGTATTTTATTATGACATCAGATACTTGAGTGACAGATCGGATCCGTTCATTCTCAGAAGATTTTCTCCTGAACTACACTCACAAGATTATATGCAAATATAACATGTGATAACCTCTAACCATGTCCAAGGTTATATGATTGATGGATAAACTGCAATCCTCCATTCTAATCTCGCGTTTCATTGATGCCGGTTTTGGTAGAGGGCTCCATCTATGCATCAACCCAGCGCTCAGCCAGTATTTATTCATCAACCCAGTAATCAGTGGTATTTATTCATCAACCCAGTCCTCGGTGGTATTTATTCATCAACCCAGCGCTCAGCCAGTATTTATTCATCAACCCAGTAATCAGTGGTATTTATTCATCAACCCAGTCCTCAGTGGTATTTATTCATCAACCCAGCGCTCAGCCAGTATTTATTCATCAACCCAGTGATCAGTGGTATTTATTCATCAACCCAGTGATCAGTGGTATTTATTCATCAACCCAGTATTCAGCAGCATTTATTCATCGACCCAGTGATGAGTCGTATTTATTCATCAACCCAGTGATCAGTGTTACTTATTCAGATACAATGAATGCGATATGGGGAGAAACTTTTGACCGGTACATGAACTATTTAGAGCTTTCTCCTTGTGCTACTTTCGCGTGTACGAATTGCATTTTGTTGATAAATTTATAATGAGTATAATTATGTATATAAAAATGCCGTCATGCAATATATTGTCAACTATAATGCCTCATCTGCCTATACAAAGCCTGAGTGTCTGTAATGCCTCATCTGCCTATACAAGGCCTGAGTATCTGTAATGCCTCATCTGCCTATCCAAGGCCTGAGTGTATGTAATGCCTCATCTGCCTATCCAAGGCCTGTGTGTCTGTAATGCCTCATCTGCCTATACAAGGCCTGAGTGTATGTAATGCCTCATCTGCCTATACAAGGCCTGAGTGTCTATAATGCCTCATCTGCCTATACAAGGCATGAGTGTATGTAATGCCTCATCTGCCTATCCAAGGCCTGTGTGTCTGTAATGCCTCATCTGCCTATCCAAGGCCTGAGTGTATGTAATGCCTCATCTGCCTATCCAAGGCCTGAGTGTCTGTAATGCCCCATCTGCCTATACACGGCCTGAGTGTCTGTAATGCCTCATATGCCTATACACGGCCTGGGTGTATGTAATGCCTCATCTGCCTATACAAGGCCTGCGTGTCTGTAATGCCTCATCTGCCTATACAAGGCCTGAGTGTATGTAATGCCTCATTTGCCTATACAAGGCCTGTGTGTCTGTAATGCCTCATCTGCCTGTACAAGGCCTGCGTGTCTGTAATGCCTCATCTGCCTATATAAGGCCTGCGTGTCTGTAATGCCTCATCTTCCTATACAAGGCCTGAGTGTATGTAACGCCTCATCTGCCTATACAAGGCCTGAGTGTATGTAATAACTCATCTGCCTATACAAGGCCTGCGTGTATGTAATAACTCATCTGCCTGTACAAGGCCTGCGTGTCTGTAATGCCTCATCTGCCTATACTAGGCCTGAGTGTATGTAATGCCTCATCTGCCTATACAAGGCCTGAGTGTATGTAATGCCTCATCTGTCTATACAAGGCCTGAGTGTATGTAATAACTTATCTGCCTGTACAAGGCCTGCGTGTCTGTAATGCCTCATCTGCCTATACAAGGCCTGAGTGTATGTAATGCCTCATCTGCCTATACAAGGCCTGAGTGTATGCAATGCCTCATCTGCCTATACATGGCCTGAATGTCTGTAATGCCTCATCTGCCTATACACGGCCTGAGTGTATGAATATCTCATCTGCCCATACAGGGACTGAGTGTATATAATGCCTCATCTGCTTATACAAGGCCTGAGTGTCTGTAATGCCTCATCTGCCTATTCAACTCCTGAGTGTCTGTAATACCTCATCTGCCTATACAAAGCCTGAGTGTCTGTAATGCCTCATCTGCTATACAACTCCTGAGTGTCTGTAATGCATCATCCGCCTATACAAGGCCTGAGTGTATGTAATGCATCATCTGCCTATACAAGGCCTGAGTGTCTGTAATGCCTCATCTGCCTATACAAGGTCTGAGCGTCTGTAATGCCTCATCTGACTATACAAGGCCTGCGTGTCTGTAATGCCTCATCTGCTATACAACTCCTGAGTGTCTGTAATGCATCATCTGCCTATACAAGGCCTGAGTGTATGTAATGCCTCATCTGCCTATACAAGGCCTGAGTGTCTGTAATGCCTCATCTGCCTATACAAGGTCTGAGTGTCTGTAATGCCTCATCTGCCTATACAAGGCCTGCGTGTCTGTAATGCCTCATCTGCCTATACAAGGTCTGAGAGTATGTAATGCCTCATCTGCCTATACAAGGCCTGTGTGTCTGTAATGCATCATCTGCCTATACAAGGCCTGAGTGTCTGTAATGCCTCATCTGCCTATACAAGGCCTGAGTGTCTGTAATGCCTCATCTGCATATACAAGGCCTGAGTGTCTGTAATGCCTCATCTGCCTACACAAGGTCTGAGTGTCTGTAATGCCTGATCTGCCTATACAAGGCCTGAGTGTATGTAATTCCTCATCTGCCTATACAAGGCCTGAGTGTCTGTAATGTCTCATCTGCCTATACACGGCCTGAGTGTCTGGATACCTCATCTGCCCATACACGGCCTGAGTGTCTGGATACCTCATCTGCCCATACAGGGACTGCGTGTATGTAATGCCTCATCTGCCTATACAAGGCCTGAGTGTCTGTAATGTCTCATCTGCCTATACACGGCCTGAGTGTCTGTAATGCCTCACCTGCCTATACAAGGCCTGTGTGTCTGTAATGCCTTATCTGCCTATACAAGGCCTGGGTGTCTGTAATGCCTCAAAATCATATACAAGGCCTGAGTGTCTGTAATGTCTCATCTGCCTATACACGGCCTGAGTGTCTGTAATGCCTCACCTGCCTATACAAGGCCTGTGTGTCTGTAATGCCTTATCTGCCTATACAATGCCTATGTGTCTGTAATGCCTCATCTGCCTATACAATTCATGTGTGTCTGTAATGCCTTATCTGCCTATACAAGGCCTGAGTGTCTGTAATGCCTCATCTGCCTATACAAGGTCTGAGTGTCTGTAATGCCTGATCTGCCTATACAAGGCCTGAGTGTATGTAATGCATCATCTGCCTATACAAGGCCTGAGTGTCTGTAATGCCTCATCTGCCTATACACGGGCTGAGTGTCTGGATACCTCATCTGCCCATACAGGGACTGCGTGTATGTAATGCCTCATCTGCCTATACAAGGCCTGAGTGTCTGTAATGTCTCATCTGCCTATAGACGGCCTGGGTGTCTGTAATGCCTCATCTCCTTATACAAGGTCTGTCTGTAATGCCTCACCTGCCTATACAAAGCCTGTGTGTCTGTAATGCCTTATCTGCCTATACAAGGTCTGAGTCTCTATAATGCCTCATCTGCCTATACAGGGCCTGAGTGTCTGTAATGCCTCATCTGCTTATACAAGGTCTGTCTGTAATGCCTCATCTGCCTATACAAGGCCTGTGTGTCTGTAATGCATTATCTGCCTATACAAGGTCTGAGTCACTGTAATGCCTCATCTGCCTATACAATGCCTGAGTGTATGTAACGCCTCACCTGCCTATACAAGGCCTGAGTGACTGTAATGCCTCATCTGCTTATACAAGGTCTGTCTGTAATGCCTCACCTGCATATACAAGGCCTGTGTGTCTGTAATGCCTTATCTGCCTATACAAGGTCTGTGTCTCTGTAATGCCTCATCTGCCTATACACGGCCTGAGTGTCTGTAATGCCTCATCTGCTTATACAAGGTCTGTCTGTAATGCCTCATCTGCCTATACAAGGCATGTGTGTCTGTAATGCATTATCTGCCAATACAAGGTCTGAGTCTCTGTAATGCCTCATCTGCTTATACAATGCATGAGTGTATGTAACGCCTCATCTGCCTATACAAGGCCTGAGTGTCTGTAATGCCTCATCTGCCTATACAATGCCTGAGTGTATGTAACGCCTCATCTGCCTATACAAGGTCTGAGTCTCTGTAATGCCTCATCTGCCTATACAAGGCCTGAGTGTCTGTAATGCCTCATCTGCCTATACAAGGCCTGAGTGTCTGTAATGCGTCATCTGCCTATACAAGGCCTGAGTGTCTGTAATGCCTCATCTGCCTATACAAGGCCTGTGTGTCTGTAATGCCTTATCTGCATATACAAGGCCTGAGTGCCTGTAATGCCTCATCTGCCTATACAAGGTCTGAGTGTCTATAATGCCTCATCTGCCTATACACGGCCTGAGTGTATGTAATGCCTCATCTGCCTATACAAGGTCTGTCTGTAATGCCTCACCTGCCTATACAAGGCCTGTGTGTCTGTAATGCATTATCTGCCTATACAAGGTCTGAGTCTCTGTAATGCCTCATCTGACTATACAATGCCTGAGTGTATGTAACGCCTCATCTGCCTAGACAAGGCCTGAGTGTCTGTAATGCCTCATCTGCCTATACAAGGTCTGAGTCTCTGTAATGCCTCATCTGCCTATACAAGGTCTGAGTCTCTGTAATGCCTCATCTGCCTATACAATGCCTGAGTGTATGTAACGCCTCATCTGCCTAGACAAGGCCTGAGTGTCTGTAATGCCTCATCTGCCTATACAAGGTCTGAGTCTCTGTAATGCCTCATCTGCCTATACAAGGCCTGTGTGTCTGTAATGCCTCATGTGCCTATACACGGCCTGAGTGTCTGTAATGCCTCATCTGCTTATACAAGGTCTGTCTGTAATGCCTCATCTGCCTATACAAGGCATGTGTGTCTGTAATGCATTATCTGCCTATACAAGGTCTGAGTCTCTGTAATGCCTCAGCTGCTTATACAATGCCTGAGTGTATGTAACGCCTCACCTGCCTATACAAGGCCTGAGTGTCTGTAATGCCTCTTCTGCCTATACAAGGCCTGAGTGTCTATAATGCCTCATCTGCCTATACACGGCCTGAGTGTCTGTAATGCCTCATCTGCTTATACAAGGTCTGTCTGTAATGCCTCACCTGCCTATACAAGGCCTGTGTGTCTGTAATGCATTATCTGCCTATACAAGGTCTGAGTCTCTGTAATGCCTCATCTGCCTATACAATGCCTGAGTGTATGTAACACCTCATCTGCCTAGACAAGGCCTGAGTGTCTGTAATGCCTCATCTGCCTATACAAGGTCTGAGACTCTGTAATGCCTCATCTGCCTATACAAGGCCTGAGTGTCTGTAATGCCTCATCTGCCTATACAAGGCCTGAGTGTCTGTAATGCCTCATCTGCCTATACAAGGCCTGAGTGTCTGTAATGCCTCATCTGCCTATACAAGGTCTGAGTGTCTCTAATGCCTCATCTGCCTATACACGGCCTGAGTGTATGTAATGCTTCATCTGCCTATACAAGGTCTGTCTGTAATGCCTCACCTGCCTATACAAGGTCTGAGTGTCTGTAATGCCTGATCTGCCTATACAAGGCCTGAGTGTATGTAATGCCTTATCTGCCTATACAAGGCTTGAGTGTCTGTAATGCCTCATCTGCCTATACACGGCCTGAGTGTCTGTAATGCCTCATCTGCTTATACAAGGTCTGTCTGTAATGCCTCATCTGCCTATACAAGGCATGTGTGTCTGTAATACATTATCTGCCTATACAAGGTCTGAGTCTCTGTAATGCCTCATCTGCCTATACAATGCCTGAGTGTATGTAACGCCTCATCTGCCTATACAAGGCCTGAGTGTCTGTAATGCCTCATCTGCCTATACAATGCCTGAGTGTATGTAACGCCTCATCTGCCTAGACAAGGCCTGAGTGTCTGTAATGCCTCATCTGCCTATACAAGGTCTGAGTCTCTGTAATGCCTCATCTGCCTATACAAGGCCTGAGTGTCTGTAATGCCTCATCTGCCTATACAAGGCCTGAGTGTCTGTAATGCCTCATCTGCCTATACAAGGCCTATGTGTCTGTAATGCCTTATCTGCCTATACAAGGCCTGAGTGTCTGTAATGCCTCATCTGCCTATACAAGGTCTGAGTGTCTGTAATGCCTGATCTGCCTATACAAGGCCTGAGTGTATGTAATGCCTCATCTGCCTATACAAGGCCTGATTGTCTGTAATGCCTCATCTGCTTATACAAGGTCTGTCTGTAATGCCTCATCTGCCTATACAAGGCCTGTGTGTCTGTACTGCCTTATCTGCCTATACAAGGTCTGAGTCTCTGTAATGCCTCGCCTGCCTATACAAGGCCTGAGTGTCTGTAATGCCTCATCTGCCTATACAAGGCCTGCGTGTCTGTAATGCCTCATCTGCCTATACAATGCCTGTGTGTCTGTAAAGCCTGATCTGCCTATACAAGGCCTGAGTGTCTGTAATGCCTCATCTGCCTATACAAGGTCTGAGTGTCTGTAATGCCTGATCTGCCTATACAAGGCCTGAGTGTATGTAATGCCTCATCTGCCTATACAAGGCCTGATTGTCTGTAATGCCTCATCTGCCTATACACGGGCTGAGTGTCTGGATACCTCATCTGCCCATACAGGGACTGCGTGTATGGAATGCCTCATCTGCCTATAGACGGCCTGGGTGTCTGTAATGCCTCATCTCCTTATACAAGGTCTGTCTGTAATGCCTCACCTGCCTATACAAAGCCTGTGTGTCTGTAATGCCTTATCTGCCTATACAACGTCTGAGTCTCTATAATGCCTCATCTGCCTATACACGGCCTGAGTGTCTGTAATGCCTCATCTGCTTATACAAGGTCTGTCTGTAATGCCTCATCTGCCTATACAAGGCCTGTGTGTCTGTAATGCATTATCTGCCTATACAAGGTCTGAGTCACTGTAATGCCTCATCTGCCTATACAATGCCTGAGTGTATGTACCGCCTCACCTGCCTATACAAGGCCTGAGTGTCTGTAATGCCTCATCTGCTTATACACGGTCTGTCTGTAATGCCTCACCTGCATATACAAGGCCTGTGTGTCTGTAATGCCTTATCTGCCTATACAAGGTCTGTGTCTCTGTAATGCCTCATCTGCCTATACACGGCCTGAGTGTCTGTAATGCCTCATCTGCTTATACAAGGTCTGTCTGTAATGCCTCATCTGCCTATACAAGGCATGTGTGTCTGTAATGCATTATCTGCCTATACAAGGTCTGAGTCTCTGTAATGCCTCATCTGCTTATACAATGCCTGAGTGTATGTAACGCCTCACCTGCCTATACAAGGCCTGAGTGTCTGTAATGCCTCATCTGCCTATACAAGGCCTGAGTGTCTATAATGCCTCATCTGCCTATACACGGCCTGAGTGTCTGTAATGCCTCATCTGCTTATACAAGGTCTGTCTGTAATGCCTCACCTGCCTATACAAGGCCTGTGTGTCTGTAATGCATTATCTGCCTATACAAGGTCTGAGTCTCTGTAATGCCTCATCTGCCTATACAATGCCTGAGTGTATGTAACGCCTCATCTGCCTATACAAGGCCTGAGTGTCTGTAATGCCTCATCTGCCTATACAATGCCTGAGTGTATGTAACGCCTCATCTGCCTAGACAAGGCCTGAGTGTCTGTAATGCCTCATCTGCCTATACAAGGTCTGAGTCTCTGTAATGCCTCATCTGCCTATACAAGGCCTGAGTGTCTGTAATGCCTCATCTGCCTATACAAGGCCTGAGTGTCTGTAATGCCTCATCTGCCTATACAAGGCCTGAGTGTCTGTAATGCCTCATCTGCCTATACAAGGCCTGTGTGTCTGTAATGCCTTATCTGCATATACACGGCCTGAGTGCCTGTAATGCCTCATCTGCCTATACAAGGTCTGAGTGTCTATAATGCCTCATCTGCCTATACACGGCCTGAGTGTATGTAATGCCTCATCTGCCTATACAAGGTCTGTCTGTAATGCCTCACCTGCCTATACAAGGCCTGTGTGTCTGTAATGCATTATCTGCCTATACAAGGTCTGAGTCTCTGTAATGCCTCATCTGCCTATACAATGCCTGAGTGTATGTAACGCCTCATCTGCCTAGACAAGGCCTGAGTGTCTGTAATGCCTCATCTGCCTATACAAGGTCTGAGTCTCTGTAATGCCTCATCTGCCTATACAAGGCCTGAGTGTCTGTAATGCCTCATCTGCCTATACAAGGCCTGAGTGTCTGTAATGCCTCATGTGCCTATACACGGCCTGAGTGTCTGTAATGCCTCATCTGCTTATACAAGGTCTGTCTGTATTGCCTCATCTGCCTATACAAGGCATGTGTGTCTGTAATGCATTATCTGCCTATACAAGGTCTGAGTCTCTGTAATGCCTCAGCTGCTTATACAATGCCTGAGTGTATGTAACGCCTCACCTGCCTATACAAGGCCTGAGTGTCTGTAATGCCTCATCTGCCTATACAAGGCCTGAGTGTCTATAATGCCTCATCTGCCTATACACGGCCTGAGTGTCTGTAATGCCTCATCTGCTTATACAAGGTCTGTCTGTAATGCCTCACCTGCCTATACAAGGCCTGTGTGTCTGTAATGCATTATCTGCCTATACAAGGTCTGAGTCTCTGTAATGCCTCATCTGCCTATACAATGCCTGAGTGTATGTAACGCCTCATCTGCCTATACAAGGCCTGAGTGTCTGTAATGCCTCATCTGCCTATACAATGCCTGAGTGTATGTAACGCCTCATCTGCCTAGACAAGGCCTGAGTGTCTGTAATGCCTCATCTGCCTATACAAGGTCTGAGACTCTGTAATGCCTCATCTGCCTATACAAGGCCTGAGTGTCTGTAATGCCTCATCTGCCTATACAAGGCCTGAGTGTCTGTAATGCCTCATCTGCCTATACAAGGCCTGAGTGTCTGTAATGCATCATCTGCCTATACAAGGCCTGAGTGTATGTAATGCCTCATCTGCCTATACAAGGCCTGAGTGTCTGTAATGCCTCATCTGACTATACAAGGCCTGCGTGTCTGTAATGCCTCATCTGCTATACAACTCCTGAGTGTCTGTAATGCATCATCTGCCTATACAAGGCCTGAGTGTATGTAATGCCTCATCTGCCTATACAAGGCCTGAGTGTCTGTAATGCCTCATCTGCCTATACAAGGTCTGAGTGTCTGTAATGCCTCATCTGCCTATACAAGGCCTGCGTGTCTGTAATGCCTCATCTGCCTATACAAGGTCTGAGTGTATGTAATGCCTCATCTGCCTATACAAGGCCTGTGTGTCTGTAATGCATCATCTGCCTATACAAGGCCTGAGTGTCTGTAATGCCTCATCTGCCTATACAAGGCCTGAGTGTCTGTAATGCCTCATCTGCATATACAAGGCCTGAGTGTCTGTAATGCCTCATCTGCCTATACAAGGTCTGAGTGTCTGTAATGCCTGATCTGCCTATACAAGGCCTGAGTGTATGTAATTCCTCATCTGCCTATACAAGGCCTGAGTGTCTGTAATGCCTCATCTGCCTATACACGGCCTGAGTGTCTGGATACCTCATCTGCCCATACACGGCCTGAGTGTCTGGATACCTCATCTGCCCATACAGGGACTGCGTGTATGTAATGCCTCATCTGCCTATACAAGGCCTGAGTGTCTGTAATGTCTCATCTGCCTATACACGGCCTGAGTGTCTGTAATGCCTCACCTGCCTGTACAAGGCCTGTGTGTCTGTAATGCCTTATCTGCCTATACAAGGCCTGGGTGTCTGTAATGCCTCAAAATCATATACAAGGCCTGAGTGTCTGTAATGCCTCATCTGCCTATACAATGCCTATGTGTCTGTAATGCCTCATCTGCCTATACAATTCATGTGTGTCTGTAATGCCTTATCTGCCTATACAGGGCCTGAGTGTCTGTAATGCCTCATCTGCCTATACAAGGTCTGAGTGTCTGTAATGCCTGATCTGCCTATACAAGGCCTGAGTGTATGTAATGCCTCATCTGCCTATACAAGGCCTGAGTGTCTGTAATGCCTCATCTGCCTATACACGGGCTGAGTGTCTGGATACCTCATCTGCCCATACAGGGACTGCGTGTATGTAATGCCTCATCTGCCTATACAAGGCCTGAGTGTCTGTAATGTCTCATCTGCCTATAGACGGCCTGGGAGTCTGTAATGCCTCATCTCCTTATACAAGGTCTGTCTGTAATGCCTCACCTGCCTATACAAGGCCTGTGTGTCTGTAATGCCTTATCTGCCTATACAAGGTCTGAGTCTCTGTAATGCCTCATCTGCCTATACACGGCCTGAGTGTCTGTAATGCCTCATCTGCTTATACAAGGTCTGTCTGTAATGCCTCATCTGCCTATACAAGGCCTGTGTGTCTGTAATGCATTATCTGCCTATACAAGGTCTGAGTCACTGTAATGCCTCATCTGCCTATACAATGCCTGAGTGTAAGTAACGCCTCACCTGCCTATACAAGGCCTGAGTGACTGTAATGCCTCATCTGCTTATACAAGGTCTGTCTGTAATGCCTCACCTGCATATACAAGGCCTGTGTGTCTGTAATGCCTTATCTGCCTATACAAGGTCTGTGTCTCTGTAATGCCTCATCTGCCTATACACGGCCTGAGTGTCTGTAATGCCTCATCTGCTTATACAAGGTCTGTCTGTAATGCCTCATCTGCCTATACAAGGCATGTGTGTCTGTAATGCATTATCTGCCTATACAAGGTCTGAGTCTCTGTAATGCCTCATCTGCTTATACAATGCCTGAGTGCATGTAACGCCTCACCTGCCTATACAAGGCCTGAGTGTCTGTAATGCCTCATCTGCCTATACAAGGCCTGAGTGACTATAATGCCTCATCTGCCTATACACGGCCTGAGTGTCTGTAATGCCTCATCTGCTTATACAAGGTCTGTCTGTAATGCCTCACCTGCCTATACAAGGCCTGTGTGTCTGTAATGCATTATCTGCCTATACAAGGTCTGAGTCTCTGTAATGCCTCATCTGCCTATACAATGCCTGAGTGTATGTAACGCCTCATCTGCCTATACAAGGCCTGAGTGTCTGTAATGCCTCATCTGCCTATACAATGCCTGAGTGTATGTAACGCCTCATCTGCCTAGACAAGGCCTGAGTGTCTGTAATGCCTCATCTGCCTATACAAGGTCTGAGTCTCTGTAATGCCTCATCTGCCTATACAAGGCCTGAGTGTCTGTAATGCCTCATCTGCCTATACAAGGCCTGAGTGTCTGTAATGCCTCATCTGCCTATACAAGGCCTGAGTGTCTGTAATGCCTCATCTGCCTATACAAGGCCTGTGTGTCTGTCATGCCTTATCTGCATATACAAGGCCTGAGTGCCTGTAATGCCTCATCTGCCTATACAAGGTCTGAGTGTCTATAATGCCTCATCTGCCTATACACGGCCTGAGTGTATGTAATGCCTCACCTGCCTATACAAGGCCTGTGTGTCTGTAATGCATTATCTGCCTATACAAGGTCTGAGTCTCTGTAATGCCTCATCTGCCTATACAATGCCTGAGTGTATGTAACGCCTCATCTGCCTAGACAAGGCTTGAGTGTCTGTAATGCCTCATCTGCCTATACAAGGTCTGAGTCTCTGTAATGCCTCATCTGCCTATACAAGGCCTGAGTGTCTGTAATGCCTCATCTGCCTATACAAGGCCTGAGTGTCTGTAATGCCTCATGTGCCTATACACGGCCTGAGTGTCTGTAATGCCTCATCTGCTTATACAAGGTCTGTCTGTAATGCCTCATCTGCCTATACAAGGCATGTGTGTCTGTAATGCATTATCTGCCTATACAAGGTCTGAGTCTCTGTAATGCCTCAGCTGCTTATACAATGCCTGAGTGTATGTAACGCCTCACCTGCCTATACAAGGCCTGAGTGTCTGTAATGCCTCTTCTGCCTATACAAGGCCTGAGTGTCTATAATGCCTCATCTGCCTATACACGGCCTGAGTGTCTGTAATGCCTCATCTGCTTATACAAGGTCTGTCTGTAATGCCTCACCTGCCTATACAAGGCCTGTGTGTCTGTAATGCATTATCTGCCTATACAAGGTCTGAGTCTCTGTAATGTCTCATCTGCCTATATAATGCCTGAGTGTATGTAACGCCTCATCTGCCTATACAAGGCCTGAGTGTCTGTAATGCCTCATCTGCCTATACAATGCCTGAGTGTATGTAACGCCTCATCTGCCTAGACAAGGCCTGAGTGTCTGTAATGCCTCATCTGCCTATACAAGGTCTGAGTCTCTGTAATGCCTCATCTGCCTATACAAGGCCTGAGTGTCTGTAATGCCTCATCTGCCTATACAAGGCCTGAGTGTCTGTAATGCCTCATCTGCCTATACAAGGCCTGAGTGTCTGTAATGCCTCATCTGCCTATACAAGGCCTGAGTGTCTGTAATGCCTCATCTGCCTATACAAGGTCTGAGTGTATATAATGCCTCATCTGCCTATACACGGCCTGAGTGTATGTAATGCCTCATCTGCCTATACAAGGCCTGATTGTCTGTAATGCCTCATCTGCCTATACACGGGCTGAGTGACTGGATACCTCATCTGCCCATACAGGGACTGCGTGTATGTAATGCCTCATCTGCCTATACAAGGTCTGTCTGTAATGCCTCACCTGCCTATACAAGGCCTGTGTGTCTGTAATGCCTTATCTGCCTATACAAGGTCTGAGTCTCTGTAATGCCTCATCTGCCTATACAAGGCCTGTGTGTCTGTAATGCCTTATCTGCATATACAAGGACTGAGTCTCTGTAATGCCTCATCTGCCTATACACGGCCTGAGTGTCTGTAATGCCTCATCTGCTTATACAAGGTCTGTCTGTAATGCCTCATCTGCCTATACAAGGCCTGTGTGTCTGTAATGCCTTATCTGCCTATACAAGATCTGAGTCTCTGTAATGCCTCGTCTGCCTATACAAGGTCTGAGTGTCTGTAATGCCTCATCTGCCTATACAAGGCCTGAATGTCTGTAATGCCTCATCTGCCTATACAATGCCTGTGTGTCTGTAATGCCTGATCTGCCTATACAAGGCCTGAGTGTCTGTAATGCCTCATCTGCCTATACAAGGTCTGAGTGTCTGTAATGCCTGATCTGCCTATACAAGGCCTGAGTGTATGTAATGCCTCATCTGCCTATACAAGGCCTGATTGTCTGTAATGCCTCATCTGCCTATACACGGGCTGAGTGTCTGGATACCTCATCTGCCCATACAGGGACTGCGTGTATGTAATGCCTCATCTGCCTATACAAGGCCTATGTGTCTGTAACGCCTTATCTGCCTATACAAGGTCTGAGTCTCTGCAATGCCTCATCTGCCTATACAAGGCCTGTGTGTCTGTAATGCCTTATCTGCCTATACAAGGTCTGAGTCTCTGTAATGCCTCGTCTGCCTATACAAGGCCTGAGTGTCTGTAATGCCTCATCTGCCTATACAAGGCCTGAGTGTCTGTAATGCCTCATCTGCCTATACAATGCCTGTGTGTCTGTAATGCCTTATCTGCCTATACAAGGCCTGAGTGTCTGTAATGCCTCATCTGCCTATACAAGGTCTGAGTGTCTGTAATGCCTGATCTGCCTATACAAGGCCTGAGTGTATGTAATGCCTTATCTGCCTATACAAGGCCTGAGTGTCTGTAATGCCTCATCTGCCCATACAGGGACTGCGTGTATGTAATGCCTCATCTGCCTATACAAGGCCTGAGTATATGTAATGTCTCATCTGCCTATACACGGCCTGAGTGTCTGTAATGCCTCATCTGCTTATACAAGGTCTGTCTGTAATGCCTCACCTGCCTATACAAGGCCTGTGTGTCTGTAATGCCTTATCTGCCTATACACGGTCTGAGTCTCTGTATTGCCTCATCTGCCTATACACGGCCTGAGTGTCTGTAATGCCTCATCTGCTTATACAAGGTCTGTCTGTAATGCCTCATCTGCCTATACAAGGCATGTGTGTCTGTAATGCATTATCTGCCTATGCAAGGCCTATGTGTCTGTAATGCCTTATCTGCCTATACAAGGCCTGAGTGTCTGTAATGCCTCATCTGCCTATACAAGGTCTGAGTGTCTGTAATGCCTGATCTGCCTATACAAGGCCTGTGTGTATGTAATGCCTCATCTGCCTATACAAGGCCTGATTGTCTGTAATGCCTCATCTGCTTATACAAGGTCTGTCTGTAATGCCTCATCTGCCTATACAAGGCCTGTGTGTCTGTAATGCATTATCTGCTTTTACAAGGTCTGAGTCTCTGTAATGCCTCATCTGCCCATACAATGCCTGAGTGTATGTAACGCCTCATCTGCCTATACAAGGCCTGAGTGTCTGTAATGCCTCATCTGCCTATACAAGGCCTGAGTGTCTGTAATGCCTCATCTGCCTATACAAGGCCTGAGTGTCTGTAATGCCTCATCTTCCTATACACGGCCTGAGGGTCTGTAATGCCTCATCTGCTTATACAAGGTCTGTCTGTAATGCCTCATCTGCCTATACAAGGCATGTGTGTCTGTAATGCATTATCTGCCTATACAAGGTCTGAGTCTCTGTAATGCGTCATCTGCTTATACAATGCCTGAGTGTATGTAACGCCTCACCTGCCTATACAAGGCCTGAGTGTCTGTAATGCCTCATCTGCCTATACAAGGCCTGAGTGTCTATAATGCCTCATCTGCCTATACACGGCCTGAGTGTCTGTAATGCCTCATCTGCTTATACAAGGTCTGTCTGTAATGCCTCACCTGCCTATAAAAGGCCTGTGTGTCTGTAATGCATTATCTGCCTATACAAGGTCTGAGTCTCTGTAATGCCTCATCTGCCTATACAATGCCTGAGTGTATGTAACGCCTCATCTGCCTATACAAGGCCTGAGTGTCTGTAATGCCTCATCTGCCTATACAATGCCTGAGTGTATGTAACGCCTCATCTGCCTAGACAAGGCCTGAGTGTCTGTAATGCCTCATCTGCCTATACAAGGTCTGAGTCTCTGTAATGCCTCATCTGCCTATACAAGGCCTGAGTGTCTGTAATGCCTCATCTGCCTATACAAGGCCTGAGTGTCTGTAATGCCTCATCTGCCTATACAAGGCCTATGTGTCTGTAATGCCTTATCTGCCTATACAAGGCCTGAGTGTCTGTAATGCCTCATCTGCCTATACAAGGTCTGAGTGTCTGTAATGCCTGATCTGCCTATACAAGGCCTGAGTGTATGTAATGCCTCATCTGCCTATACAAGGCCTGATTGTCTGTAATGCCTCATCTGCTTATACAAGGTCTGTCTGTAATGCCTCATCTGCCTATACAAGGCCAGTGTGTCTGTAATGCCTTATCTGCCTATACAAGGTCTGAGTCTCTGTAATGCCTCATCTGCCTATACAATGCCTGTGTGTCTGTAATGCCTGATCTGCCTATACAAGGCCTGAGTGTCTGTAATGCCTCATCTGCCTATACAAGGTCTGAGTGTCTGTAATGCCTGATCTGCCTATACAAGGCCTGAGTGTATGTAATGCCTCATCTGCCTAAACAAGGCCTGATTGTCTGTAATGCCTCATCTGCCTATACACGGGCTGAGTGTCTGGATACCTCATCTGCCCATACAGGGACTGCGTGTATGGAATGCCTCATCTGCCTATACAAGGCCTGTGTGTCTGTAACGCCTTATCTGCCTATACAAGGTCTGAGTCTCTGCAATGCCTCATCTGCCTATACAAGGCCTGTGTGTCTGTAATGCCTTATCTGCCTATACAAGGTCTGAGTCTCTGTAATGCCTCGTCTGCCTATACAAGGCCTGAGTGTCTGTAATGGCTCATCTGCCTATACAAGGCCTGAGTGTCTGTAATGCCTCATCTGCCAATACAATGCCTGTGTGTCTGTAATGCCTTATCTGCCTATACAAGGCCTGAGTGTCTCAAATGCCCCATCTGCCTATACAAGGTCTGAGTGTCTGTAATGCCTGATCTGCCTATACAAGGCCTGAGTGTATGTTATGCCTTATCTGCCTATACAAGGTCTGAGTCTCTGTAATGCCTCATCTGCCTATACACGGCCTGAGTGTCTGTAATGCCTCATCTGCTTATACAAGGTCTGTCTGTAATGCCTCACCTGCCTATACAAGGCCTGTGTGTCTGTAATGCCTTATCTGCCTATACAAGGTCTGAGTCTCTGTAATGCCTCATCTGCCTATACACGGCCTGAGTGTCTGTAATGCCTCATCTGCTTATACAAGGTCTGTCTGTAATGCCTCATCTGCCTATAGAAGGCCTGTGTGTCTGTACTGCATTATCTGCCTATACAAGGTCTGAGTCTCTGTAATGCCTCATCTGCCTATACAATGCCTGAGTCTCTGTAATGCCTCATCTGCCTATACAAGGCCTGAGTGTCTGTAATGCCTCATCTGCCTATACAAGGCCTGAGTGTCTGTAATGCCTCATCTGCCTATACACGGCCTGAGTGTCTGTAATGCCTCATCTGCTTATACAAGGTCTGTCTGTAATGCATCATCTGCCTATACAAGGCATGTGTGTCTGTAATACATTATCTGCCTATACAAGGTCTGAGTCTCTGTAATGCCTCATCTGCTTATACAATGCCTGAGTGTATGTAACGCCTCACCTGCCTATACAAGGCCTGAGTGTCTGTAATGCCTCATCTGCCTATACAAGGCCTGAGTGTCTGTAATGCCTCATCTGCCTATACAAGGCCTGAGTGTCTGTAATGCCTCATCTTCCTATACACGGCCTGAGGGTCTGTAATGCCTCATCTGCTTATACAAGGTCTGTCTGTAATGCCTCATCTGCCTATACAAGGCATGTGTGTCTGTAATGCATTATCTGCCTATACAAGGTCTGAGTCTCTGTAATGCCTCATCTGCTTATACAATGCCTGTGTGTATGTAACGCCTCACCTGCCTATACAAGGCCTGAGTGTCTGTAATGCCTCATCTGCCTATACAAGGCCTGAGTGTCTATAATGCCTCATCTGCCTATACACGGCCTGAGTGTCTGTAATGCCTCATCTGCTTATACAAGGTCTGTCTGTAATGCCTCACCTGCCTATACAAGGCCTGTGTGTCTGTAATGCATTATCTGCCTATACAAGGTCTGAGTCTCTGTAATGCCTCATCTGCCTATACAATGCCTGAGTGTATGTAACGCCTCATCTGCCTATACAAGGCCTGAGTGTCTGTAATGCCTCATCTGCCTATACAATGCCTGAGAGTATGTAACGCCTCATCTGCCTAGACAAGGCCTGAGTGTCTGTAATGTCTCATCTGCCTATACAAGGTCTGAGTGTCTGTAATGCCTCATCTGCCTAGACAAGGCCTGAGTGTCTGTAATGCCTCATCTGCCTATACAAGGCCTGAGTGTCTGTAATGCCTCATCTGCCTATACAAGGCCTGAGTGTCTGTAATGCCTCATCTGCCTATACAAGGCCTGAGTGTCTGTAATGCCTCATCTGCCTATACACGGCCTGTGTGTCTGTAATGCCTTATCTGCATATACAAGGCCTGTGCGTCTGTAATGCCTTATCTGCATATACAAGGCCTGAGTGTCTGTAATGCCTCATCTGCCTATACAAGGTCTGAGTGTCTATAATGCCTCATCTGCCTATACACGGCCTGAGTGTATGTAATGCTTCATCTGCCTATACAAGGTCTGTCTGTAATGCCTCACCTGCCTATACAAGGCCTGTGTGTCTGTAATGCATTATCTGCCTATACAAGGTCTGAGTCTCTGTAATGCCTCATCTGCCTATACAATGCCTGAGTGTATGTAACGCCTCATCTGCCTATACAAGGCCTGAGTGTCTGTAATGCCTCATCTGCCTATACAATGCCTGAGTGTCTGTAATGCCTCATCTGCTTATACAAGGTCTGTCTGTAATGCCTCACCTGCCTATACAAGGCCTGTGTGTCTGTAATGCATTATCTGCCTATACAAGGTCTGAGTCTCTGTAATGCCTCATCTGCCTATACAATGCCTGAGTGTATGTAACGCCTCATCTGCCTATACAAGGCCTGAGTGTCTGTAATGCCTCATCTGCCTATACAATGCCTGAGTGTATGTAACGCCTCATCTGCCTAGACAAGGCCTGAGTGTCTGTAATGCCTCATCTGCCTATACAAGGTCTGAGTCTCTGTAATGCCTCATCTGCCTATACAAGGCCTGAGTGTCTGTAATGCCTCATCTGCCTATACAAGGCCTGAGTGTCTGTAATGCCTCATCTGCCTATACAAGGCCTATGTGTCTGTAATGCCTTATCTGCCTATACAAGGCCTGAGTGTCTGTAATGCCTCATCTGCCTATACAAGGTCTGAGTGTCTGTAATGCCTGATCTGCCTATACAAGGCCTGAGTGTATGTAATGCCTCATCTGCCTATACAAGGCCTGATTGTCTGTAATGCCTCATCTGCTTATACAAGGTCTGTCTGTAATGCCTCATCTGCCTATACAAGGCCTGTGTGTCTGTAATGCCTTATCTGCCTATACAAGGTCTGAGTCTCTGTAATGCCTCGTCTGCCTATACAAGGCATGAGTGTCTGTAATGCCTCATCTGCCTATACAAGGCCTGAGTGTCTGTAATGCCTCATCTGCCTATACAATGCCTGTGTGTCTGTAATGCCTCATCTGCCTATACACGGGCTGAGTGTCTGGATACCTCATCTGCCCATACAGGGACTGTGTGTATGGAATGCCTCATCTGCCTATACAAGGCCTGTGTGTCTGTAACGCCTTATCTGCCTATACAAGGTCTGAGTCTCTGCAATGCCTCATCTGCCTATACAAGGCCTGTGTGTCTGTAATGCCTTATCTGCCTATACAAGGTCTGAGTCTCTGTAATGCCTCATCTGCCTATACAATGCCTGAGTGTATGTAACGCCTCATCTGCCTATACAAGGCCTGAGTGTCTGTAATGCCTCATCTGCCTATACAATGCCTGAGTGTATGTAACGCCTCATCTGCCTAGACAAGGCCTGAGTGTCTGTAATGCCTCATCTGCCTATACAAGGTCTGAGTCTCTGTAATGCCTCATCTGCCTATACAAGGCCTGAGTGTCTGTAATGCCTCATCTGCCTATACAAGGCCTGAGTGTCTGTAATGCCTCATCTGCCTATACAAGGCCTATGTGTCTGTAATGCCTTATCTGCCTATACAAGGCCTGAGTGTCTGTAATGCCTCATCTGCCTATACAAGGTCTGAGTGTCTGTAATGCCTGATCTGCCTATACAAGGCCTGAGTGTATGTAATGCCTCATCTGCCTATACAAGGCCTGATTGTCTGTAATGCCTCATCTGCTTATACAAGGTCTGTCTGTAATGCCTCATCTGCCTATACAAGGCCAGTGTGTCTGTAATGCCTTATCTGCCTATACAAGGTCTGAGTCTCTGTAATGCCTCATCTGCCTATACAATGCCTGTGTGTCTGTAATGCCTGATCTGCCTATACAAGGCCTGAGTGTCTGTAATGCCTCATCTGCCTATACAAGGTCTGAGTGTCTGTAATGCCTGATCTGCCTATACAAGGCCTGAGTGTATGTAATGCCTCATCTGCCTAAACAAGGCCTGATTGTCTGTAATGCCTCATCTGCCTATACACGGGCTGAGTGTCTGGATACCTCATCTGCCCATACAGGGACTGCGTGTATGGAATGCCTCATCTGCCTATACAAGGCCTGTGTGTCTGTAACGCCTTATCTGCCTATACAAGGTCTGAGTCTCTGCAATGCCTCATCTGCCTATACAAGGCCTGTGTGTCTGTAATGCCTTATCTGCCTATACAAGGTCTGAGTCTCTGTAATGCCTCGTCTGCCTATACAAGGCCTGAGTGTCTGTAATGGCTCATCTGCCTATACAAGGCCTGAGTGTCTGTAATGCCTCATCTGCCAATACAATGCCTGTGTGTCTGTAATGCCTTATCTGCCTATACAAGGCCTGAGTGTCTCAAATGCCCCATCTGCCTATACAAGGTCTGAGTGTCTGTAATGCCTGATCTGCCTATACAAGGCCTGAGTGTATGTTATGCCTTATCTGCCTATACAAGGTCTGAGTCTCTGTAATGCCTCATCTGCCTATACACGGCCTGAGTGTCTGTAATGCCTCATCTGCTTATACAAGGTCTGTCTGTAATGCCTCACCTGCCTATACAAGGCCTGTGTGTCTGTAATGCCTTATCTGCCTATACAAGGTCTGAGTCTCTGTAATGCCTCATCTGCCTATACACGGCCTGAGTGTCTGTAATGCCTCATCTGCTTATACAAGGTCTGTCTGTAATGCCTCATCTGCCTATAGAAGGCCTGTGTGTCTGTACTGCATTATCTGCCTATACAAGGTCTGAGTCTCTGTAATGCCTCATCTGCCTATACAATGCCTGAGTCTCTGTAATGCCTCATCTGCCTATACAAGGCCTGAGTGTCTGTAATGCCTCATCTGCCTATACAAGGCCTGAGTGTCTGTAATGCCTCATCTGCCTATACACGGCCTGAGTGTCTGTAATGCCTCATCTGCTTATACAAGGTCTGTCTGTAATGCATCATCTGCCTATACAAGGCATGTGTGTCTGTAATACATTATCTGCCTATACAAGGTCTGAGTCTCTGTAATGCCTCATCTGCTTATACAATGCCTGAGTGTATGTAACGCCTCACCTGCCTATACAAGGCCTGAGTGTCTGTAATGCCTCATCTGCCTATACAAGGCCTGAGTGTCTGTAATGCCTCATCTGCCTATACAAGGCCTGAGTGTCTGTAATGCCTCATCTTCCTATACACGGCCTGAGGGTCTGTAATGCCTCATCTGCTTATACAAGGTCTGTCTGTAATGCCTCATCTGCCTATACAAGGCATGTGTGTCTGTAATGCATTATCTGCCTATACAAGGTCTGAGTCTCTGTAATGCCTCATCTGCTTATACAATGCCTGTGTGTATGTAACGCCTCACCTGCCTATACAAGGCCTGAGTGTCTGTAATGCCTCATCTGCCTATACAAGGCCTGAGTGTCTATAATGCCTCATCTGCCTATACACGGCCTGAGTGTCTGTAATGCCTCATCTGCTTATACAAGGTCTGTCTGTAATGCCTCACCTGCCTATAAAAGGCCTGTGTGTCTGTAATGCATTATCTGCCTATACAAGGTCTGAGTCTCTGTAATGCCTCATCTGCCTATACAATGCCTGAGTGTATGTAACGCCTCATCTGCCTATACAAGGCCTGAGTGTCTGTAATGCCTCATCTGCCTATACAATGCCTGAGAGTATGTAACGCCTCATCTGCCTAGACAAGGCCTGAGTGTCTGTAATGTCTCATCTGCCTATACAAGGTCTGAGTGTCTGTAATGCCTCATCTGCCTAGACAAGGCCTGAGTGTCTGTAATGCCTCATCTGCCTATACAAGGCCTGAGTGTCTGTAATGCCTCTTCTGCCTATACAAGGCCTGAGTGTCTGTAATGCCTCATCTGCCTATACAAGGCCTGAGTGTCTGTAATGCCTCATCTGCCTATACACGGCCTGTGTGTCTGTAATGCCTTATCTGCATATACAAGGCCTGTGCGTCTGTAATGCCTTATCTGCATATACAAGGCCTGAGTGTCTGTAATGCCTCATCTGCCTATACAAGGTCTGAGTGTCTATAATGCCTCATCTGCCTATACACGGCCTGAGTGTATGTAATGCTTCATCTGCCTATACAAGGTCTGTCTGTAATGCCTCACCTGCCTATACAAGGCCTGTGTGTCTGTAATGCATTATCTGCCTATACAAGGTCTGAGTCTCTGTAATGCCTCATCTGCCTATACAATGCCTGAGTGTATGTAACGCCTCATCTGCCTATACAAGGCCTGAGTGTCTGTAATGCCTCATCTGCCTATACAATGCCTGAGTGTCTGTAATGCCTCATCTGCTTATACAAGGTCTGTCTGTAATGCCTCACCTGCCTATACAAGGCCTGTGTGTCTGTAATGCATTATCTGCCTATACAAGGTCTGAGTCTCTGTAATGCCTCATCTGCCTATACAATGCCTGAGTGTATGTAACGCCTCATCTGCCTATACAAGGCCTGAGTGTCTGTAATGCCTCATCTGCCTATACAATGCCTGAGTGTATGTAACGCCTCATCTGCCTAGACAAGGCCTGAGTGTCTGTAATGCCTCATCTGCCTATACAAGGTCTGAGTCTCTGTAATGCCTCATCTGCCTATACAAGGCCTGAGTGTCTGTAATGCCTCATCTGCCTATACAAGGCCTGAGTGTCTGTAATGCCTCATCTGCCTATACAAGGCCTATGTGTCTGTAATGCCTTATCTGCCTATACAAGGCCTGAGTGTCTGTAATGCCTCATCTGCCTATACAAGGTCTGAGTGTCTGTAATGCCTGATCTGCCTATACAAGGCCTGAGTGTATGTAATGCCTCATCTGCCTATACAAGGCCTGATTGTCTGTAATGCCTCATCTGCTTATACAAGGTCTGTCTGTAATGCCTCATCTGCCTATACAAGGCCTGTGTGTCTGTAATGCCTTATCTGCCTATACAAGGTCTGAGTCTCTGTAATGCCTCGTCTGCCTATACAAGGCATGAGTGTCTGTAATGCCTCATCTGCCTATACAAGGCCTGAGTGTCTGTAATGCCTCATCTGCCTATACAATGCCTGTGTGTCTGTAATGCCTCATCTGCCTATACACGGGCTGAGTGTCTGGATACCTCATCTGCCCATACAGGGACTGTGTGTATGGAATGCCTCATCTGCCTATACAAGGCCTGTGTGTCTGTAACGCCTTATCTGCCTATACAAGGTCTGAGTCTCTGCAATGCCTCATCTGCCTATACAAGGCCTGTGTGTCTGTAATGCCTTATCTGCCTATACAAGGTCTGAGTCTCTGTAATGCCTCGTCTGCCTATACAAGGCCTGAGTGTATGTAATGGCTCATCTGCCTATACAAGGCCTGAGTGTCTGTAATGCCTCATCTGCCTATACAATGCTGTGTGTCTGTAATGCCTTATCTGCCTATACAAGGCCTGAGTGTCTCTAATGCCCCATCTGCCTATACAAGGTCTGAGTGTCTGTAATGCCTGATCTGCCTATACAAGGCCTGAGTGTATGTAATGCCTTATCTGCCTATACAAGGTCTGAGTCTCTGTAATGCCTCATCTGCCTATACACGGCCTGAGTGTCTGTAATGCCTCATCTGCTTATACAAGGTCTGTCTGTAATGCCTCACCTGCCTATACAAGGCCTGTGTGTCTGTAATGCCTTATCTGCCTATACAAGGTCTGAGTCTCTGTAATGCCTCATCTGCCTATACACGGCCTGAGTGTCTGTAATGCCTCATCTGCTTATACAAGGTCTGTCTGTAATGCCTCATCTACATATACAAGGCCTGTGTGTCTGTAATGCATTATCTGCCTATACAAGGTATGAGTCTCTGTAATGCCTCATCTGCCTATACAATGCCTGAGTGTATGTAACGCCTCACCTGCCTATACAAGGCCTGAGTGTCTGTAATGCCTCATCTGCTTATACAAGGTCTGTCTGTAATGCCTCACCTGCCTATACAAGGCCTGTGTGTCTGTAATGCCTTATCTGCCTATACAAGGTCTGAGTCTCTGTAATGCCTCATCTGCCTATACAATGCCTGAGTGTATGTAACGCCTCACCTGCCAATACAAGGCCTGAGTGTCTGTAATGCCTCATCTGCCTATACAAGGTCTGTCTGTAATGCCTCATCTGCCTATACAAGGCATGTGTGTCTGTAATGCATTATCTGCCTATACAAGGTCTGAGTCTCTGTAATGCCTCATCTGCTTATACAATGCCTGTGTGTATATAACGCCTCACCTGCCTATACAAGGCCTGAGTGTCTGTAATGCCTCATCTGCCTATACAAGGCCTGAGTGTCTATAATGCCTCATCTGCCTATACACGGCCTGAGTGTCTGTAATGCCTCATCTGCTTATACAAGGTCTGTCTGTAATGCCTCACCTGCCTATAAAAGGCCTGTGTGTCTGTAATGCATTATCTGCCTATACAAGGTCTGAGTCTCTGTAATGCCTCATCTGCCTATACAATGCCTGAGTGTATGTAACGCCTCATCTGCCTATACAAGGCCTGAGTGTCTGTAATGCCTCATCTGCCTATACAATGCCTGAGAGTATGTAACGCCTCATCTGCCTAGACAAGGCCTGAGTGTCTGTAATGTCTCATCTGCCTATACAAGGTCTGAGTCTCTGTAATGCCTCATCTGCCTATACAAGGCCTGAGTGTCTGTAATGCCTCTTCTGCCTATACAAGGCCTGAGTGTCTGTAATGCCTCATCTGCCTATACAAGGCCTGAGTGTCTGTAATGCCTCATCTGCCTATACACGGCCTGTGTGTCTGTAATGCCTTATCTGCATATACAAGGCCTGTGCGTCTGTAATGCCTTATCTGCATATACAAGGCCTGAGTGTCTGTAATGCCTCATCTGCCTATACAAGGTCTGAGTGTCTATAATGCCTCATCTGCCTATACACGGCCTGAGTGTATGTAATGCTTCATCTGCCTATACAAGGTCTGTCTGTAATGCCTCACCTGCCTATACAAGGCCTGTGTGTCTGTAATGCATTATCTGCCTATACAAGGTCTGAGTCTCTGTAATGCCTCATCTGCCTATACAATGCCTGAGTGTATGTAACGCCTCATCTGCCTATACAAGGCCTGAGTGTCTGTAATGCCTCATCTGCCTATACAATGCCTGAGTGTCTGTAATGCCTCATCTGCTTATACAAGGTCTGTCTGTAATGGCTCACCTGCCTATACAAGGCCTGTGTGTCTGTAATGCATTATCTGCCTATACAAGGTCTGAGTCTCTGTAATGCCTCATCTGCCTATACAATGCCTGAGTGTATGTAACGCCTCATCTGCCTATACAAGGCCTGAGTGTCTGTAATGCCTCATCTGCCTATACAATGCCTGAGTGTATGTAACGCCTCATCTGCCTAGACAAGGCCTGAGTGTCTGTAATGCCTCATCTGCCTATACAAGGTCTGAGTCTCTGTAATGCCTCATCTGCCTATACAAGGCCTGAGTGTCTGTAATGCCTCATCTGCTTATACAAGGTCTGTCTGTAATGCCTCATCTGCCTATACAAGGCCTGAGTGTCTGTAATACCTCATCTGCCTATACAAGGCCTGTGTGTCTGTAATGCCTTATCTGCATATACAAGGCCTGAGTGTCTGTAATGCCTCATCTGCCTATACAAGGTCTGAGTGTCTATAATGCCTCATCTGCCTATACACGGCCTGAGTGTATGTAATGCCTCATCTGCCTATACAAGGTCTGTCTGTAATGCCTCACCTGCCTATACAAGGCCTGTGTGTCTGTAATGCCTTATCTGCCTATACAAGGTCTGAGTCTCTGTAATGCCTCGTCTGCCTATACAAGGCCTGAGTGTCTGTAATGCCTCATCTGCCTATACAAGGCCTGAGTGTCTGTAATGCCTCATCTGCCTATACAATGCCTGTGTGTCTGTAATGGCTCATCTGCCTATACAATGCCTGAGTGTCTGTAATGCCTCATCTGCCTATACAATGCCTGTGTGTCTGTAATGCCTTATCTGCCTATACAAGGCCTGAGTGTCTGTAATGCCTCATCTGCCTATACAAGGTCTGAGTGTCTGTAATGCCTGATCTGCCTATACAAGGCCTGAGTGTATGTAATGCCTTATCTGCCTATACAAGGCCTGAGTGTCTGTAATGCCTCATCTGCCTATACAAGGCCTGAGTGTCTGTAATGTCTCATCTGCCTATACACGGCCTGAGTGTCTGTAATGCCTCATCTGCTTATACAAGGTCTGTCTGTAATGCCTCACCTGCCTATACAAGGCCTGTGTGTCTTTAATGCCTTATCTGCCTATACAAGGTCTGAGTCTCTGTAATGCCTCATCTGCCTATATACGGCCTGAGTGTCTGTAATGCCTCATCTGCTTATACAAGGTCTGTCTGTAATGCCTCATCTGCCTATACAAGGCCTGTGTGTCTGTAATGCCTTATCTGCCTATACAAGGTCTGAGTCTCTGTAATGCCTCATCTGTCTATACACGGCCTGAGTGTCTGTAATGCCTCATCTGCTTATACAAGGTCTGTCTGTAATGCCTCATCTGCCTATACAAGGCATGTGTGTCTGTAATGCATTATCTGCCTATACAAGGTCTGAGTCTCTGTAATGCCTCATCTGCTTATACAATGCCTGAGTGTATGTAACGCCTCACCTGCCTATACAAGGCCTGAGTGTCTGTAATGCCTCATCTGCCTATACAAGGTCTGAGTGTCTATAATGCCTCATCTGCCTTTACACGGCCTGAGTGTATGTAATGCCTCATCTGCCTATACAATGTCTGTCTGTAATGCCTCACCTGCCTATACAAGGCCTGTGTGTCTGTAATGTATTATCTGCCTATACAAGGTCTGAGTCTCTGTAATGCCTCATCTGCCTATACAATGCCTGAGTGTATGTAACGCCTCATCTGCCTATACAAGGCCTGAGTGTCTGTAATGCCTCATCTGCCTATACAATGCCTGAGTGTATGTAACGCCTCATCTGCCTAGACAAGGCCTGAGTGTCTGTAATGCCTCATCTGCCTATACAAGGTCTGAGTCTCTGTAATGCCTCATCTGCCTATACAAGGCCTGAGTGTCTGTAATGCCTCATCTGCCTATACAAGGCCTGAGTGTCTGTAATGCCTCATCTGCCTATACAAGGCGTATGTGTCTGTAATGCCTTATCTGCCTATACAAGGCATGAGTGTCTGTAATGCCTCATCTGCCTATACAAGGTCTGAGTGTCTGTAATGCCTGATCTGCCTATACAAGGCCTGTGTGTCTGTAATGCCTTATCTGCCTATACACGGTCTGAGTCTCTGTAATGCCTCGTCTGCCAATACAAGGCCTGAGTGTCTGTAATGCCTCATCTGCCTATACAATGCCTGTGTGTCTGTAATGCCTGATCTGCCTATACAAGGCCTGAGTGTCTGTAATGCCTCATCTGCCTATACAAGGTCTGAGTGTCTGTAATGCCTGATCTGCCTATACAAGGCCTGAGTGTATGTAATGCCTCATCTGCCTAAACAAGGCCTGATTGTCTGTAATGCCTCATCTGCCTATACACGGGCTGAGTGTCTGGATACCTCATCTTCCCATACAGGGACTGCGTGTATGTAATGCCTCATCTGCATATACAAGGCCTGTGTGTCTGTAACGCCTTATCTGCCTATACAAGGTCTGAGTCTCTGCAATGCCTCATCTGCCTATACAAGGCTTGTGTGTCTGTAATGCCTTATCTGCCTATACAAGGTCTGAGTCTCTGTAATGCCTCGTCTGCCTATACAAGGCCTGAGTGTCTGTAATAGCTCATCTGCCTATACAAGGCCTGAGTGTCTGTAATGCCTCATCTGCCTATACAATGCCTGTGTGTCTGTAATGCCTTATCTGCCTATACAAGGCCTGAGTGTCTGTAATGCCTCATCTGCCTATACAAGGTCTGAGTGTCTGTAATGCCTGATCTACCTATACAAGGCCTGAGTGTATGTAATGCCTTATCTGCCTATACAAGGCCTGAGTGTCTGTAATGCCTCATCTGCCTATACAAGGCCTGAGTGTCTGTAATGTCTCATCTGCCTATACACGGCCTGAGTGTCTGTAAAGCCTCATCTGCTTATACAAGGTCTGTCTGTAACGCCTCACCTGCCTATACAAGGCCTGTGTGTCTGTAATGCCTTATCTGCCTATACAAGGTCTGAGTCTCTGTAATGCCTCATCTGCCTATACAATGCCTGAGTGTATGTAACGCCTCATCTGCCTATACAAGGCCTCAGTGTCTGTAATGCCTCATCTGCCTATACAATGCCTGAGTGTATGTAACGCCTCATCTGCCTATACAAGGCCTGAGTGTCTGTAATGCCTCATCTGCCTATACAAGGTCTGAGTCTCTGTAATGCCTCATCTGCCTATACAAGGGCTGAGTGTTTGTAGTGCGTCATCTGCCTATACAACGCCTGAGTGTCTGTAATGCCTCATCTGCCTATACAAGGCATGAGTGTCTGTAATGCCTCATCTGCCTATACAAGGCCTGTGTGTCTGTAATGCCTTATCTGCCTATACAAGGCCTGAGTGTCTGTAATGCCTCATCTGCCTATACAAGGTCTGAGTGTCTGTAATGCCTGATCTGCCTATACAAGGCCTGAGTGTATGTAATGCCTCATCTGCCTATACAAGGCCTGATTGTCTGTAATGCCTCATCTGCCTATACACGGGCTGAGTGTCTGGATACCTCATCTGCCCATACAGGGACTGCGTGTATGTAATGCCTCATCTGCCTATACAAGGCCTGAGTGTCTGTAATGCCTCATCTGCTTATACAAGGTCTGTCTGTAATGCCTCACCTGCCTATACAAGGCCTGTGTGTCTGTAATGCCTTATCTGCCTATACAAGGTCTGAGTCTCTGTAATGCCTCATCTGCCTATACAAGGCCTGAGTGTCTGTAATGCCTCATCTGCCTATACAATGCCTGTGTGTCTGTAATGCCTTATCTGCCTATACAAGGCCTGAGTGTCTGTAATGCCTCATCTGCCTATACAAGGTCTGAGTGTCTGTAATGCCTGATCTACCTATACAAGGCCTGAGTGTATGTAATGCCTTATCTGCCTATACAAGGCCTGAGTGTCTGTAATGCCTCATCTGCCTATACAAGGCCTGAGTGTCTGTAATGTCTCATCTGCCTATACACGGCCTGAGTGTCTGTAATGCCTCATCTGCTTATACAAGGTCTGTCTGTAACGCCTCACCTGCCTATACAAGGCCTGTGTGTCTGTAATGCCTTATCTGCCTATACAAGGTCTGAGTCTCTGTAATGCCTCATCTGCCTATACAATGCCTGAGTGTATGTAACGCCTCATCTGCCTATACAAGGCCTCAGTGTCTGTAATGCCTCATCTGCCTATACAATGCCTGAGTGTATGTAACGCCTCATCTGCCTATACAAGGCCTGAGTGTCTGTAATGCCTCATCTGCCTATACAAGGTCTGAGTCTCTGTAATGCCTCATCTGCCTATACAAGGGCTGAGTGTTTGTAGTGCGTCATCTGCCTATACAACGCCTGAGTGTCTGTAATGCCTCATCTGCCTATACAAGGCATGAGTGTCTGTAATGCCTCATCTGCCTATACAAGGCCTGTGTGTCTGTAATGCCTTATCTGCCTATACAAGGCCTGAGTGTCTGTAATGCCTCATCTGCCTATACAAGGTCTGAGTGTCTGTAATGCCTGATCTGCCTATACAAGGCCTGAGTGTATGTAATGCCTCATCTGCCTATACAAGGCCTGATTGTCTGTAATGCCTCATCTGCCTATACACGGGCTGAGTGTCTGGATACCTCATCTGCCCATACAGGGACTGCGTGTATGTAATGCCTCATCTGCCTATACAAGGCCTGAGTGTCTGTAATGCCTCATCTGCTTATACAAGGTCTGTCTGTAATGCCTCACCTGCCTATACAAGGCCTGTGTGTCTGTAATGCCTTATCTGCCTATACAAGGTCTGAGTCTCTGTAATGCCTCATCTGCCTATACAAGGCCTGTGTGTCTGTAATGCCTTATCTGCCTATACAAGGTCTGAGTCTCTGTAATACCTCATCTGCCTATACACGGCCTGAGTGTCTGTAATGCCTCATCTGCTTATACAAGGTCTGTCTGTAATGCCTCATCTGCCTATACAAGGCCTGTGTGTCTGTAATGCCTTATCTGCCTATACAAGGTCTGAGTCTCTGTAATGCCTCATCTGCCTATACAATGCCTGAGTGTATGTAACGCCTCATCTGCCTATACAAGGCCTGAGTGTCTGTAATGCCTCATCTGCCTATACAAGGCATGAGTGTCTATAATGCCTCATCTGCCTATATACGGCCTGAGTGTCTGTAATGCCTCATCTGCTTATACAAGGTCTGTCTGTAATGCCTCACCTGCCTATACAAGGCCTGTGTGTATGTAATGCCTTATCTGCCTATACAAGGTCTGAGTCTCTGTAATGCCTCATCTGCCTATACAATGCCTGAGTGTATGTAACGCCTCATCTGCCTATACAAGGCCTGAGTGTCTGTAATGCCTTATCTGCCTATACAAGGCCTGTGTGTATGTAATGCCTTATCTGCCTATACAAGGTCTGAGTCTCTGTAATGCCTCATCTGCCTATACAATGCCTGAGTGTATGTAACGCCTCATCTGCCTATACAAGGCCTGAGTGTCTGTAATGCCTCATCTGCCTATACATTGCCTGAGTGTATGTAACGCCTCATCTGCCTATACAAGGCCTGAGTGTCTGTAATGCCTCATCTGCCTATACATTGCCTGAGTGTATGTAACGCCTCATCTGCCTATACAAGGCCTGAGTCTCTGTAATGCCTCATCTGCCTATACAAGGCCTGAGTGTCTGTAATGCGTCATCTGCCTATACAAGGCCTGAGTGTCTGTAATGCGTCATCTGCCTATACAAGGCCTGAGTGTATGTAATGCCTCATCTGCCTATACAAAGCCTGAGTGTAATAAAGCGAACTTGAACTTGCAAACATAAGATTTTGCCTAAGTCCTTATATGTGTATAGAGAGGTGGAGACGCTTGACTAGCATTTAAACATGTCCCGCTACATTGCGAGCTGAAAATCATTTTGTGTCAGGTAAGCTAATAGTTGTTTACTAGTTAAGGCCATTGGTGAGTAACCTCTCATGTGTGAAGGCTCGTGACTGGCATACGAGACCTATTGCAAAATATATTATAAATATATTAGGAATGTCCAAATGCGTCTCTGGCTAGTAGATCACACTAAAACATTAACTTATTTTATTGCGAGGTTACCATTTTATTTGATGTTTCAGGCAGTATCAATCTTGGAGCTGAAGGATAGGAGTTTCTGTGGATCCAGGAACAACAGTACTCCCATTGTGATGTGGTAAGACAGAAATGGCACGCTTCATCCTTTATGCACGAATGTAACACAATAGTTATTGCAATGCAAGAACTATTCGTTTGGATATTTTGAAGTTACTTTGACTGGAATCTAGGAACCCAAATCAGCCTCAAAATATTCAACAGGTTATCTGTAAGGTTACGGCTGATATAATTTATTTTCAAACATGTTTAACACGCTACAGTAGCGATATCGATATAGGCAATATACGTTCTCCGCAAAATAGTTGACCATCTGACCGACAGACAGACATATAGATCGACTTAGACTGGCTGGAAATCACAGCTAAAAAGAAAAATACAAATTCTGACAAACTATTACAAGCATTGAACACTGACCTAGAAATATATTAGGCCACATTGAAAGGCTAAGTGATGTGTGCCAACTATTTGAACGCGATTCTCGCTGTTTGCTCAACGAACTGCCAACCGTATACTTGTACATTAGTCAAGCATTGGTTAAGCTTGTGATTGAGACATGAAATATATTTCCCTGCCAGCACCGTGATGCCATCTGTCATCTTGAAACGCTTCGCTAGTTCAAGGCGCTGAATTATTGCATAGAGCGTTGATACTGAGTAAGCCTAGGCCAACTTGTTTTCAGTATTTGTTGCGAACTACTGATGGAATGGGTAATGGCTTCACTAAAATGCATTACCTAGTTAATCAGAGATATATAAGGGAAAGTCTGACATCATGGCTCGTTTAAAGATTATAAATCATATGTCAACAACAAAGCATATACAAGGAAGTAATCCAGTTTTAGTTATGCCCCGCCCATCTCCAGTTAAGCTCTCCCCGCATTTCGCCCGCGTTGGGATCGATCGATCCCTGAACTCCCTGAATATCACTGTCCAGAAAACTACAAAGGTCAACTGTTGAATATTTTGAAACTAGTTTGACTGGGTGCTGGTGCTGCCTATGGCAGCAACATCGCCCGGTCAGATTAGTTTCAAAATATTCAACAGCATGTTTATTAAATAGTAAAGACATACAGTTCGTCATCAATTAAGCGTTCGTGACGAACTTATTTACGTCATGCATGAGGTAATTGATTATGATGTAATCATACACGCCACGTAATTCATTATAACGTCATATGATTGATTGATAAACAGGAAATGTCCATTCCTTTAGCCTAGACTGATAGTCTTATTTACTGGCTTGCGATATTTATACGTGCCCCACTGTCTTGTTCATTGCATACTGTATCCTATATTTCTGAATGTTACTTTACTCCAGTGCTGGGAACGCACATCTGACGTCACAAGGTATTGGCTATGCCACTGATTGGGATTTCTGGTCACATATCGTAGCGCTGTCAGGGATTACCATTGCATGTCTACTACTCACATATATACAATTATTGCGCATGAAGAAAGTCAAGTAACTTCGTACTCCGGTGGAAACTTCAATAGTTGTACAAATCCAAATGACATTTGCTCAATACAATATTTGGGCTGTTGCTGATTACAATGTAAATATATATTCTCGAGTTTCATTCACATTATGTTCACGATAGAACACATTTAATATTCAGAGCACATGTAGCTATAATAATTGGATCAGCTCTGCCACTCAAGTATATGACGTCATAACCAATTACGTCATATGTAGGCTGACATCACAGTCATGATGATGTAATATGACTTCGGCACGATGCGCCAAATGTCCGTCAAGTTAAGGACTTGTATGTCTTTGACGAATTTACAATTTAACAAATACTCTGTTGAACATTTGAAACTAATTTGACTCGGAGCTGTACACATATCCCGGTGATCTATGCTTGAGTAGAGGATACATTTTAGCTAAGCCCCGCCTATTCCTAGCTAAGCTCCGCCCAGGCTTTGCTCGTGTTGGGATCAATTTATATAATTTGCACCTTTAATTCATAGAATCTCAATTTCAAGGTAGTTATACAGGTAAGCTGTAGCTAAATTAGTGTCGGATTCCTCCAATAAAGTGCGATCATTCGAAAACCAGGAAATGGAACAACGGAGGTGGGAGGGGAGGGATGGAGTGGAGAGCGAGGACGATAGGGGGTAGGGTTGAGGGAGGAATGGGGGGCGGAGGGAGGGAGGCTGGCGAGTGATAGAGCGCGCGATAGAGGATGGCAGGGTGGATGGAGGGAGGGGGAAGGAGGGAGGGAGGGAGGGAGGAGGGAGGGAAGGAGGAAGAGAATGAGAGATGGGTAGTAGGGTGACTGAGCGAGAGAGAGAGAGAGAGAGAGAGAGAGAGAGAGAGAGGGAAAATATATTATGGTACTTGTCCCTCTTAGATGGCAGTTCATAGAAATGGAACGGGTTCGCACATTAAATTATGTCACAACTACAATGTGCATAGCCGTTTATCAGCAGATGTGGTTATTCTTTTTAATTTACATCATGAGCTTGCCTCTCCGCACTTGCACATAAGCGCCAAAACTGAAGAATTCTTGGACATGGAGCTGGACGGATGGACAGTATTGTGATCGTGTACGTCAGTGCGTCCGCCCGTCTGTCCGTTCGTCTTGTCATCCGTCCGTCCGTCCGTCTGTCTGCCCGGAGCTGTGTCTCAATATATAATTTAGTTTCATTGTCAACTATTTCACCCTCATATTTCACTATTCTACGGGTTAATGTTGACTTCATAGGACATGTAATAGCTGGTATTATGGGAGGATATCAACAAACCAATTCAAAGTAAGATCGTACTAAATTAGTGCGGTAAATTTGATAGGAAATGTCGACGAGATTGAGATTCTATTTATAAGCTAAGCTGTTATTACTCAGAATTCTGTCATCAATTCCAGTAGTTTTTCTTGCATTCTGCATTTTGCTTTATTTTGACAACATGTGCAGAACCATTGATTGCAGAAGCAAAATGATTACTAATTCAGAAATTGATGAATCCAATCTTTCGATCAGTTATATGACGTCATAATCAACTACATCACATGCCGGCTGATCTTATAATAAATTAGGCCTACGTCATAAATGACGTATTTAAGTCTGTCATAAACGCATAGTCCGTCAAGCTGTACGAATTACATGCGTTTACTACTTCATAGACATTCCTTTGATTATTTTAAAAGTAATTTGACTAGACTCGGTATGACAGTAACAACTTAGTTTACAAATATTTAACAGCTTACGTGTATAGTTTTCTGGGAAATTGAGAATCAGTGATTGCAGGCAGCGCTCCATAAAGAATATTTTTTATTCGCTGGGTATTTTCCGAAAAAAAATAAAGCAAGCACGAAACATGCCGGATCTAAAAAGTGTGCCATGTTTCGTGAAGTAGGTCACGTGATGAACAATATGAAAACTCGGGACATATGGAGACTATTATTCACCAGTCTCTCCTAACATATAGGCATGTGCACAAATGCCAAAACAACTGTTTTGCTTTACTTAGTCAGCCGCCATCTTGCTTTACTTAGCCAGCCGCCGAATTTTAATATTTTCAATTGGAAATACATTTACAAATTTAACTACATTAACCTTCATAGGAGTAATAGATGACCAGGATAAACCGGATGGCTGTTTCCGGAAACCTGTGTTCGTAGCTTTCATTGACATAGCACACGCCAGGTAGGATGACGGACTCCATCCTGAAGGCAGGACTCCTGCAAAATATTTTCTGCGCAGAAATTATTGCAAACTTCATGATACATCACCAGTACAAATTTTTGGCCTAAAAATTCTCAAACCATCATATACAATAAAATATTACTAATAAAACTTATTGACACTCCGGCGACTGCCCTTAGAATGAACAAACTCGTTAGCAAAACGTCCGTGTATACACGGTAACCAACGGTGACCAACATCGGTGTCCGCAGGAGACATTCACTCAGGCTCCAAGCCGAAACGTAGAGACATTAATTCTTGACTATGCTGTCGAGTTAGCTTCAAAGTTTTCAAGAGGTTTCCTGTTTAATTACTCTGACATTTAGATTCCAAAGTTTTCAAGTGGATTCCAACACGCTTAAAATGGTCCGAGCTTAGCTAAAACTTAAAAGCTTAGCTCGCGTGATCGGTTAATAAATCTAGCAGAGCTTTTAGATCAAAGCTTACAAAATACAGACCGCATAATATTATGTTAATTAAAAGAAAAAAGGTGCCTGTTAATAATAATAATAATAATAATAATAATAATAATAATAATAATAATAATAATAATAATAATAATAATAATAATAATAATTGTGATGACGATGTTAGCTCACACTTGCAATGTTTAATATGTATCATGTATATTTGTGTCCCATATGTCACGATGATACCTGGGAATATGAAATAAAACTTGAAACTTGAGTAACGAAACGTCAATAATTACATGTCTCTTCTAACCTATAGGCCTGTACACAAATGACAATAATTACATTCTCTTCTAATCTATAGGCCTGTACACAAATGACAATAATTACATGTCTCTTCTAACCTATAGGCCTGTACACAAACGTCAATAATTACATGTCTCTTCTAACCTATAGGCCTGTACACAAATGACAATATTTACATGTCTCTTCTAACCTATAGGCCTGTACACAAATGACAATAATTACATGTCTCTTCTAACCTATAGGCCTGTACACAAACGTCAATAATTATATGTCTCTTCTAACTTATAGGCCTGTACACAAATGACAAAACATCTGTTTTGCTTTACTTAGTCATCCGCCGTAGAAAAATTGTAAAGAAAGGGAAATCGTCTTCTAAGAAACTCTTTCTAAGATCTATTCAGATTCAAACAGAAAAATCACGACGTTTGTTTTTAAATAACTATGGCCATGTACGAAAAACGCACGCGCATTTGATTCATATGCTAGGTTCTGGCTCACCGTTAACCTGGGTTCCAGCGAATCGCCATCTAGCCAACCTTGGCAGTTTCGTCCGACCACCTACTATGGTGTTTTCAACAACAATCGCCGACTTTGCCATTTGCCGCCACTCACGCCCCCATCCCCCCACCCGTTGTACCCCCCAGCTCGCAATGCAGACAGCCAAGTTGGCATTCTTTTTACGTCCGTAAAATGACCTCTTTGGCTTTTGTGTAACTTAGTGGTCTGTTAACCAATGCCAATCTACATAAGGTTTCTGATTCTCTTGGAAATGGCGGTAGTGTGTAGATGAGAATTGTGGCGGAGAAGAATTTGTGTGATTTATAAAGAGTTTACGAAGTTTTCGTGATAAGTTTTGGTGTTTTAACTTTGTTTGCACTTTCAATAGAGGGAGTGCATTAAGAATATTTGGATTTGGTGTGTCTTCTTCGTATTTGCAGTGGATTTAAAAAAAGATTCCTGTAAAACTGTGAGTACCGTTCAGAAAAACATACATTTCAAGTAGATATTCACCAAGCTGTTCTTTTGTTACATGAGCACTGGTCACTAGAGTAAACACTGGTCAGCTAATTTAGATTACAGTTCACTGCGCTGAATATGTGAACAGTAGTCAGTAGCGATCAATAGCCCTCGTGATTATTTCCTGATTTGCTGATTGTTTGTTGTGTATTGAATCCTGCTAAGTGACAAACAAATTCGGTAATCCGTGGAATCCCACTAAACTACTCTAACTGCATGTTGCGTAGACTGTCGGCAGGTTAGGTCTGGCGTTTCTCTCCAGCAAGGGGACCTAGGTAGCCTAATGCTATGTGAGGTTTTCTATGAACACAAACTTTCAAATGATTTTCGCAAGCTAAAAGCGTCACACGTCACCAACCGGTAATATGAGTGGTCGGGCGCAACCTAATGTCACACCACCCATATGTGTACCCGCAGAAGTAGATATGTCTAAGGTGGCCCCTGAACTTAGGCGAGTCTTGGGTGATGCAAACCGACTACTGATCGGAACACCGCATAATAATAATAATAATAATAATAATAATAATAATAATAATAATAATAATAATGATATCTTACCATTGAGCGACGAAATGTTGGTAAAACACACACTCTAACACAACAATCACGCAGCCAACGCAGTCAGTAACAACATCAATCGCATCAATTAGCCTAGAGCCGTCTGTGAGTTATGCTCAGAGTCAATTAGTTGGTAATACAATATCTATGCCCACACGACCGCATCAGATGAATACATTACACGGACATGGATCTGGAATACAGCCGTCACTTTGCCAAACATCGACCCATTACAATGCATCACAAGCAGCCATGCCTTATCAACCAGGTACGCTACCCTCCACTGACAAAGGGGGGGGGGGGTAAGTAAAAAAATTCAAAATTGAGATTTTGACACATCTTGCCTATTTATAACTTGCTCTTTTCAATGGAACTATTGCCAATGTAAATTTTTTTAAAGATTTTTAGTTATAAAATAACAAAATGATGTATGTCTTCCCCATCACAGACAATTACAATGACAAAAGGAAGTAACCGCATTTCCTTTGACAGAAGGAAGTATATTACACATACTCCCTTTTGTCATTGTAAATGCTGAACATACTTCCTTTTGTCAATGAAATATCTTCAGTCAAAGATATCTAATTTGCATATCAAAATGGCATATGTCTAGCTCATGTGTCATGCATGGTGCTCTCACTGCATGTAACAAGTGCATAAAAAGGTATGGATTTGCACTATTGAGTACAGTCTACTTGTAAACATATAATATGGTTAATTCAAAGTACATAATTTAATAATTTACAAGTCAGGTCTACAAACCAGATCCGCTATTAAATTAAAAAATTGGTCAGTTTTCCTAGAACTAGACTATAAGGCTACAGCTACAGTTTACCATTAAAAATAAGATAATAAGCAAAGTTACTATTACTATTATTATTATTATTATTATTATTATTATTATTATTATTATTATTATTATTATAACGTAGAATGCAAAATATAAATAAATATCTTTGCAAATAGTGTAAAATAGTATATCCGATGCCATGCTCTTTTAAATATAGAGTTAATATATAACGTATGTAAACAAAATAAAATGTGTGAAATTTTTAGCTCACCTGACCATACCGCCACATTTTTATGCATTGCCTGATTGAGCCACGTGGGACTCCGCATTCTCAATAGCACCGATTCCGTAAATGGTTTGAAGTAGATTTTGCCATGAGCGCATGTCGAATCAATTATTATATGGCGTATACGGCCTAATTTATAAGGTTAAAGATTTAGGGCCAATTGATTCCTAGATTTATTACCTAGACTGCCTACCTGTATTGATTCCTAAATTTATTACCTAGACTGCCTACCTGTATTTGGTTTAGCTTGTTACTCGGTCTAACCCATCATTTGTTACCAGGTTCTAAAGATTTGATTCATAAATACCACGGCGATCATATTTTATGCATAATCATGTTAGTTTAAGTATATTTCTCATTGTACGAAATATGGTTTACAACTTGGTACATGTAATAGCTAGTCTAAGACCTGGTTTAAAGATTAAACCAATCTAGCTAAACCTCCTTATTGAATTCAGGCCATGATGTTTAAGTTTAGCCTACTCTAAATAATCATATTTGTATTTTCACCTAAATTGCCTAATGAAATGTTTTTCTGTTAAAATTATGTAAGGAAACTGTAAAATTAGTTGAGAATGTGACATTTTGTTTCTAAAACACCTTTACGTAAAAAAGGAACCATTTTTTATATGAAAATAATTTAATGAAACTGTAACATTAAAAAAAAATGGATCATTTGGTTTTGTTGTAGGAACATATTTACATATTGTTTTGTGTTTACTTGAAAATAAATTTTTTTACTCGAACGATTCTTTGTATTTTCAAACCTAAAACAATACTATATATAATATGGAAATTGTTTGAGTGTAGCTTTCGTGACCATCTCGGTCACTTCTTCAGCACTACCTGACGGTGGCTGGCAACAAATTTTCTGACGATGCTAAGAACTTCGCGTCCGTGTTAGTGCTGAAGAAGTGACCGAGATGGTCTCGAAAGCCACACTCAAACAATTTCTACATCCCGGAGAGGTAATTAATTTTTCCTTATTATGAATCATCCTGGGATCGGGACCAATTTTTTCGGAAATGGTATATATGTTTATTGTAAGAGGAAACTGGATACAGAACCCTCTTTTCATCTATCCCATTACGTTTCTTTAATTACAAAATGGAGTAAATGTGAATTTACACTGACAAAAGGATGTAAAGTGTGATTACTCTGGAATTTGAACACTAAAAACACAGATATACAATGGGAAAAGGAAGTATGTCACTATAATTTGTTTAAAAGGAACCAATTCTGATTTTCTTTTAAATAATGGTAATCTTTAATACATATGTGTCGCTCTGATATAATTTTGACAGAAATGTGCTGGAAATTGACACAGGGCTATCCATAAACGCATTTTATTTATTTTCTCAAAAAATGATTTCTTGGACATACTTCCTTTTGTCAATGTAGGGCAGTATTGTGGTCCAAAGAGTGAGTCAATATCAGTATCAACAACAGCCACAGTTCGAACAGCATTAACAGCTGACTGGCCAACTAAATCCTGGTCACAGTGCCCATAAAGGAAAACCTATGCCAGACATGATGCTGCAAAGCGTATTAAGACAGCTGCATTTGATAAATAA
Source organism: Chaetoderma sp. LZ-2023a (assembly GCA_034401795.1). Lineage (NCBI taxonomy): Eukaryota > Metazoa > Mollusca > Caudofoveata > Chaetodermatida > Chaetodermatidae > Chaetoderma > Chaetoderma sp. LZ-2023a. The sequence goes on from CM067375.1 coordinate 88,065,324, forward strand.
TAAGATGAATGACGTCAGCGAGATGTAGGGTAGGATGGGCGAGCTGCAAGGAAGAATGTGTGACACTTTGACACGACTAGAAAATATCGAACATTCCGTCAAACACTTCGCTTCAGTAGCGGAACGAATGGAGACTCGGATTCATGCCGTCGAAGGTAAAACAGACCAATGTGAAGCCCGTGTGTCATCTCAGCCCCAGGATATGGAAGTCATAAAGCAGGAGATAATATAGTTACGAGAGGAGAATGTTCTCATCAAGCAGGCATCGATGGCTAACCAGAGAAATGTCATAGACCGGATAATAGACCAACAGAACCGGTCCATGAAATACAACCTGCTATTTTTAGGTATAAAGGAAGAAGATAATGGAAATGTGTATGGTGTTTTAGAAAACTTTATAAACACTCAGCTGAGGCTAGGAGAGAAAATAACATTCCAAAACGTCCATCGCGTCGGGAGAAAATACCCCAATAATGACAGACCACGGCCTATCATAGGAAGATTTTTCCTATACGACGATAACGAGCGAGTATTAAAAGCTGCTTATGATAATCTCCGGGGAACTCGGTTCAACGTGGTGCAACAATATCCACTAGAAATCAGAGAACAGCGCAAGCAGTTAGTTCCAGTTATGATGGTGGCAAGACCTAACAATCACACAGCCAAACTTGTGTATAATCAGCTTTTTTTTAACGGACAGATGTCCGAGCCTGAACATTCTTCGAACAGTGGCACGGGAGCGCACGTGCCACGGCGTAATACAGTCTCCAGAAATGTGTGGCTAGATCAGGGCAGTTACAAATAGGGGTGTCATGGCGGTAACACACCAATCAAACGTAACTGCTTATATCACCAGAGGCGGTTACCTCCCTATGAACAATGCGAACAATTGCACATACGTGTGCACTGTAAAATACCGAAACATATAAACACTGATGATGGTGATGATGGTGATGGTGGTGATGATGATGGTGGTAATAATAATAATAATAATAATAATAATAATAATAAACATCATCACCAACATCAACATCGCGGTCATCATCATCATCATCATCATCATCATCATCATCATCGTTCCCGTTATTACCCTCATAACCATCAAGAAACATATGATACCGGATATGAAAGCGGCGAGTTTCAACTTCTTAAAAATAAAATTACTGCTACCCCTGCAGCTGCTACTGCTGCATCTATCGCGACTGTAAATGTTGCTGTTGCCACTGTTACTGCGGCTGCAGCTGCTACTGCTGCATCTATCGCGACTGTAAATGTTGCTGTTGCCACTGTTACTGCGGCTGATGCTGCTACTACTGCATCTATCGCGACTGTAAATGTTGTTGTTTCCACTGTTACTGCGGCTGATGTTGCTACTACTGCATCTATCGCGACTGTAAATGTTGCTGTTGCCACTGTTACTGCGGCTGCAGCTAGTACTGCATCTATCGCGACTGTAAATGTTGCTGTTGCCACTGTTACTGCGGCTGCAGCTGCTACTACTGCATCTATCGCGACTGTAAATGTTGTTGTTGCCACTGTTACTGCGGCTGATGCTGCTACTACTGCATCTATCGCGACTGTAAATGTTGCTGTTGCCACTGTTACTGCGGCTGCAGCTGCTACTGCTGCATCTATCGCGACTGTAAATGTTGCTGTTGCCACTGTTACTGCGGCTGCAGCTGCTACTACTGCATCTATCGCGACTGTAAATGTTGTTGTTGCCACTGTTACTGCGGCTGATGTTGTTACTACTGCATCAATCGCGACTGTAAATGTTGCTGTTGCCACTGTTACTGCGGCTGATGCTGCTACTACTGCATCTATCGCGACTGTAAATGTTGTTGTTGCCACTGTTACTGCGGCTGCAGCTGCTACTACTGCATCAATCGCGACTGTAAATGTTGCTGTTGCCACTGTTACTGCGGCTGCAGCTGCTACTGCTGCATCTATCGCGACTGTAAATGTTGCTGTTGCCACTGTTACTGCGGCTGCAGCTGCTACTACTGCATCTATCGCGACTGTAAATGTTGTTGTTGCCACTGTTACTGCGGCTGATGTTGCTACTACTGCATCTATCGCGACTGTAAATGTTGCTGTTGCCACTGTTACTGCGGCTGCAGCTACTATTGCATCTATCGCGACTGTAAATGTTGCTGTTGCCACTGTTACTGCGGCTGATGTTGCTACTACTGCATCTATCGCGACTGTAAATGTTGCTGTTGCCACTGTTACTGCGGCTGCAGCTGCTACTACTGCATCTATCGCGACTGTAAATGTTGTTGTTGCCACTGTTACTGCGGCTGATGTTGCTACTACTGCATCTATCGCGACTGTAAATGTTGCTGTTGCCACTGTTACTGCGGCTGATGTTGCTACTACTGCATCTATCGTGACTGTAAATGTTGCTGTTGCCACTGTTACTGCGGCTGCAGCTACTACTGCATCTATCGGGACTGTAAATGTTGCTGTTGCCACTGTTACTGCGGCTGCAGCTACTACTGCTGCATCTATCGCGACTGTAAATGTTGTTGTTGCCACTGTTACTGCGGCTGATGCTGCTACTACTGCATCTATCGCGACTGTAAATGTTGCTGTTGCCACTGTTACTGCGGCTGCAGCTACTACTGCATCTATCGCGACTGTAAATGTTGCTGTTGCCACTGTTACTGCGGCTGCAGCTGCTACTACTGCATCTACCGCGACTGTAAATGTTGTTGTTGCCACTGTTACTGCGGCTGATGTTGCTACTACTGCATCTATCGCGACTGTAAATGTTGCTGTTGCCACTGTTACTGCGGCTGCAGCTGCTACTACTGCATCTATCGCGACTGTAAATGTTGCTGTTGCCACTGTTACTGCGGCTGATGCTGCTACTACTGCATCTATCGCGACTGTAAATGTTGTTGTTGCCACTGTTACTCCGGCTGATGTTGCTACTACTGCATCTATCGCGACTGTAAATGTTGCTGTTGCCACTGTTACTGCGGCTGCAGCTACTACTGCATCTATCGCGACTGTAAATGTTGCTGTTGCCACTGTTACTGCGGCTGCAGCTGCTACTACTGCATCTATCGCGACTGTAAATGTTGCTGTTGCCACTGTTACTGCGGCTGATGCTGCTACTACTGCATCTATCGCGACTGTAAATGTTGCTGTTGCCACTGTTACTGCGGCTGCAGCTGCTACTGCTGCATCTATCGCGACTGTAAATGTTGCTGTTGCCACTGTTACTGCGGCTGCAGCTGCTACTTCTGCATCTATCGCGACTGCAAATGTTGCTGTTGCCACTGTTACTGCGGCTGATGTTGCTACTACTGCATCTATCGCGACTGTAAATGTTGTTGTTGCCACTGTTACTGCGGCTGATGTTGCTACTACTGCATCTATCGCGACTGTAAATGTTGCTGTTGCCACTGTTACTGCGGCTGATGCTGCTACTACTGCATCTATCGCGACTGTAAATGTTGCTGTTGCCACTGTTACTGCGGCTGATGCTGCTACTACTGCATCTATCGCGACTGTAAATGTTGCTGTTGCCACTGTTACTGCGGCTGCAGCTGCTACTTCTGCATCTATCGCGACTGTAAATGTTGCTGTTGCCACTGTTACTGCGGCTGCAGCTGCTACTACTGCATCTATCGCGACTGTAAATGTTGTTGTTGCCACTGTTACTGCGGCTGCAGCTGCTACTGCTGCATCTATCTCGACTGTAAATGTTGCTGTTGCCACTGTTACTGCGGCTGATGCTGCTACTACTGCATCTATCGCGACTGTAAATGTTGTTGTTGCCACTGTTACTGCGGCTGCAGCTGCTACTACTGCATCTATCGCGACTGTAAATGTTGCTGTTGCCACTGTTACTGCGGCTGCAGCTGCTACTACTGCATCTATCGCGACTGTAAATGTTGCTGTTGCCACTGTTACTGCGGCTGATGTTGCTGCAATTGCTCCCGTTTCTTCTGCTGCTGTTGGTGCTGATGCTTCTGCTGCTACTACTGCTACTACTACTACTTTTTTTTTTTTTTTGATAACACGATCAATGGATCGTGCGGAAAACCTTTCATATCCAAAAATATACAAAAGACTGACGTACAAATCATACAACATACAAGAATACAAACAGTAAATAAACGGCAAGTGAAAAGGAAAAACCTTTCAAAAATTCATCTGTCTTTCAGTATAATAAAATACTTCAAAATCGCTGCTCAATAAATATACATATTTAACTCTTTGAACTCCAAGGGACAAACACAAAAGAAATCATTTCTATTTTAATAAATATAAATATTCTGTTGAATATTTTGAAACACAACTAACTGGGAGTCGTTCCTGTATATGGCAGCAACGGGTTCCAGTCCAAACAGTTTCAAAACATCCAACAGCTTACACGTACGATTGTCCGGAACGTGATATTCGTGGAAGTCTGGATTCAAAGAATTAAATGTTAATTAACATTAAAAATCTAATTACATATTTATCAGTCTTTTCGTCCTAATAGTATTTTTGAAATATCTGTTCTGTCAAAGTAAGTATATACTAATAAAATAAACGCCATACGTTCATTATTTTGATCAAATTAAACATCTAGTATGCTCTATTCTGAATAGGCCCGGGTAATCTTTTATATAGGCAACACAGCGCGAGCATTTAAACACAAACACTTTGTCAGCAGCGCGGCGCGCAATAGTAATATCTCCGCGGCATTTAAATATTTCTCTTTACCTTTTGAGAGAGATTCTAAAATTATCCGGGATTGTACATTGTTAAAAAATGACAAAACTCGCTGCTATTTTATAACGATCTTAGCTACAATGATAAGGCGGTTCCAAAATATAATACTGGATCGTTTGTAATTCATAAACATAGGATGATTTTAGGCCAGAATTTTACAGTGCATTTTGCTCTGTCCAAAACAAATAACAGACGACTGATAATTTTAAAACCGAATGACTGGAAGCGGCAGTTACATCAGGCTGCAACAGCCTCCATTCAAACGATTTCCTACCAAATGGTAAATCTATACATTAAAAATTTATTCTTAAAAATATACTTCCATAATCAACATTAAATTATACACAAATTGACGAGGATGTAATATAAGTGTTAACAAATTTACGTATTCGGCACATTAAATGAAAGGTTAAATAATCCCGGCGGAGTTTTGATGGACAGATTGTCATTTTCAAATGATATTAATCTACCTCTGCACCATATTCCTTTAAACGTTTTTCGATTTTGTTTTTTAATATATACACCTGTGCAAAAGTTAAGCACCAGCAAAAACAATAGAACGTAGAAACATGATGGTACAACTAGGCTGCCATACTTTTTGTCCCCGCGTTAGCTGACATAATTCCAAGTACGAAATGCACATGCATGCATGACTTCACGCCGCTTGATGTCCGTGCGTGGCGGGAAACAGCACACGTGTTCAGTTATGTAAAAGTCCAGTTTGAGGTGTAGAACATTACATACAGATTTAGGCGACAAGATTAGGAATTTTGTGTTCATGACCGTGGTTTATTTGTACAGAGAGAATTAGCTCTTGATTGTGAACCGCTATGGCAAGACGAAGGTTAAGTGATCGTGTGAAATGGCAAATCATAGGCATGCATACCACTGGTATGTCATGCAGAGAGATTGGCAGACAGCTGAACATTAACCATACTGTAATCAGTCGTTTGATTGCAAAACATTGGCAAACTAACGAGGTGAAGGACAGGCCTAGATCTGGAAGACCGAAGAAGACTACTGCCCGTGATGATCGAGCCCTAGTACGCCTTGTTAGGAGATCTCCATTCACCAACAGCAGAGTGCTCAGCCAGCAATGGGAAACGCGCAATAGAGTGTCAATGTCTACCATCAAAAGGAGACTGTATGCTGCTGGCATGAAAGCTAGGAGACCTGTCAGACGTCCTCTCCTCACTGCACACCACAAAGAGGAGCGTCTGAGGTGGTGCAACGAAAGAAGACACTGGAACATGAGATCCTGGAGACGGGTACACTGGTCCGATGAAAGTCGGTTCCTGCTTCATGCCACAGATGGTCGAACTCGTGTATGGAGGTCCAGACGCACGGCGTACGACCAACGTACCATCATGGAAGAAGTTCCATTTGGTGGAGGTTCCGTTATGATATGGGGGTGCATCTCATTTGATTGTAAGCTGGATCTGTTGACAGTACCTGGAACACTAAATGGACAAAGATATCAAGATTCCATACTGGATAGAGTTGTGGTCCCTCATTTTGTAAATCATGCACCTGGAACCCACCCTATATTCATGGATGACAACGCCCGACCACATCGTGTGCATGAATACCTCCGCCAGAATGCCATCGAAACCCTACCATGGCCAGCAAGGAGCCCTGACATGAACCCTATTGAGCATATCTGGGACATTCTGGGAAACATGGTGAGAAGAAGGGATCCTCCTGTGCAGAACCTACAGGAATTAACAGACGCACTCCATCTTGAATGGCAACGAATACCACAATGGCGTATCATTCGGTGGTGACCAGCATGAGACGTCGTGTCCAGGCCGTCATCCAGGCACAAGGTGGATATACCCGGTATTAATAATGACAGTCTCAAACTCGTGCACAGATGTTAAACTTCGTTTTCAGACACCATTAATGACAATCTAGCCACGTGTGTCAACTGTAGGGCAATAGTTGTCAGTTGTGTCAACGTAACCATATTCAGGCCTCGTTTTCAAGTTCAAACAAAAACATACAGTGTTTCCCCACCATCATAATCAGCATTCCTCTAGTTGCATTATTACTATCTTGCACTAAGATGGATGGGTACATAAATGTTTATGCTATTGCTTTCTTCATAGCACATGAATATACCCTCGCATGTGCGTAAAAATAGGGTGGTGCTTAACTTTTGCACAGGTGTATACTTATGGCATTCGCCTCAAACACAATGTGACAATATCGCATAAAATATCCCATTTAAACATTTTAAATGATCGTGTGTGAGAGTAGCATTTGCATCATGCACTACGGAGCAGCGATGTTTCCAAATGCTCCAAATTCCAATGCTTAAGCAGACTAACGCAAAATTCTTATTATTTATTTGTAGTGACTCATTTGCAAGGTCATGAAATAAAATATTGTGTGGTGTTATGTCCGATGTAGGAACACAGAGATCTGATAAAATCCTACTTACATATACCCAGAACTGAACTACAACATGGCATTCAACGAATAGATGTACCAATGTTTCCTCAGAGCTTACACAGAAAACGCACTTATTATCATCTTCAGCACACAGTTTTGCTTTTGGCATGAGATGTTTAACCCAAAGTTTTCTGTGTATTAGTCTCCAAACTATATCTCTTGCCTGATTGGGAATATTCGGTAAATGTATGTTTTTCCATATTATCTCCCAGTTCGGAATATTATAACCATGCTGCTCCCATGCATAAATAGCTCTTGGAGGTATAGCATGCAGTTCCCTAAGGAGCTTATACCAGCTGCTTACTGCCATTCTGCAGGAAAATTCCTTATCATTACTGATGAATTTTAGTTCAGCTTCTTCATCAGTAAGATCGGCACTGTATAGAGAGAACCAAGCTTTCGGTATAGCTTCTTGTATGCGAGCTAACAGACGCGTGGCATCTATTGGTCGAAGAGCAGTAACATAGCAAATCTCAGCCAATGATTTCCATTCCCTCCGAATAGGGTCAACAATGTCACATACATATTTAATGCCTTTCCCTGCCACTGATGGATAGTACATAGCTTTGCCTTGATGAGTGATGTGATTATTGCCCCATAGCTCCAATTGTAAAACATTTTCCCAGTATAGTGGTACATCGTCAACTTTAATAAACGCATCAAAACCAGTTTTTAGCTCGAGAAAATGCGGAGGAACTCGCGTATAATTCGGGGGAGGATTTGTGGCACAAAAAAAGCTTTTGGTTGAGAAAGGCTTTATGAAGCTTTCTATTAACGACCTTGATACATTTGCCCACTGAATATCAGAATGAAGCAATGCATTTAAAAATTTGAAACGCAATGACATGCTCTTCATTCTAACATCTACAAGATTAAGCCCGCCATGAATTAAATCATTCATACAAACATCCTGTGATACAAGACATGCCTTACCTTCCCATAAAAATTCTCGGACCATTCTATTTATTTCACATTCGACATGTTTGGGCATATATATATATATAACAGAGGCTGTATACCATAACTTTGAAAGTAGTAAGGTATTTATAACCAAGGTTCTGCCGAAAATAGTTAAATGCCGATGCTTCCACGCATTACAGGTTTTCTTCATTTTAGCTATTCTCTCTTCCCAGTTAAGGTTCTCTTCACCCTCTCTACTGAAGTGAATACGTAGAATCATAATTGATTCATTTGTCCATCGGATGTCCAGTCGCTTATCACACCTACTCTTCCACTGACCCAGAAATAATCCAACTGATTTAGCTTTGTTTATCTTCAGGCCAGAGGCCATGTGAAAATCCAATAAAATCGTGTCAAGCCTTTTAAAATCAGCATTGGTGCCCACAAAGACAGTTGTGTCATAAGGAATATTGAGACACCTTTATGGGCCGATTTACACCATGAATATCTATACCATGAACAAGTGGGTCCTCCCTGAGTGTTGCTCCTAATGCCTCCATTGCTATGACGAATAACACGGGAGACAATGAACACCCTTGACGCACACCACGCTCTAAAATAATGGGCTGACTTTTAAAATTGTTTACGAGGTATTTGCTGCTAATATTGCCATAGAGAATTCGGATCCATTTTTATGAAATTTGGTCCCAAACCAATGTGACTGAGTGATTTAAACATAAACTCCCATTCTAATCGATCAAACGCCTTTTCGATGTCTAAACCTATAATGGCTCCTGGGGCATTACCTTTCTCAACCAGATGTATAATGTCTCTAATTAAAAATGTATTGGTCAAGATAGAGCGGCCTGGAATAGAGCAAGTTTGATCGGTATGGATAACTTCATCCAGAACACTAGCACGTTTTTTAGCAAGCGCTTTCGAAATAATCTTATAATCGACACAGAGGAGCGAGATGGGTCTGTAATTTTCTAGGCTCTGTCGATTCCCTTTCTTGAACATAAGTTGAACATATGCTTGCGACATGGTCGAAGGGAGTCTACCATGTGAGAAAATTTCATTTATTACTTGAATAAACTCTGGCCCAATGAGATGCCAAAATGTCTGGTAAAATTCCACGCTAAGTCCATCACCTCCTGGAGCTTTGCCACCCTTCATATGTTTTAGAGAAGTGGTCAGATCAGCTAGTGTTAATGGGAGCTCACAGAATTCCGTGCTCAATTTTGAGAATGCATTTTTGACATTGGCTAGCATCTCAGATGACTTTATATCATTACTATTATCAGATTTATATAACATCTGATAAAATGTTTCTACCGTTTCCATAATTTCCTTTTGCGTAGAGAAATTTTAGTTGCTGCTGTTGTTGTTGTTGTTGTTGTTGTTGTTGTTGTTGTTGTTGTTGCCGTTGTTGCCGCCGTCGTTGTTGCCGCTGTCATTGTTATTTAAACTCCTAATTAATTTCTCAACTCCTCTAGATTTTTCGAGCCCATAAAAGTATTTCGTTGGTTTCTCTCCTTCGATATACATTTGTGTTCTGCTCCTAGTTATTGCACCTTCAACCCTATATCTATCTATTTGCGTAAGCTTTGATTTTATATCGCTTAGCCATTCACTATGCTGACTATCACCATTTACAACCTTCCTACTTAGGAGAAACAGAGAACTCTCAAGTGCGTTCTTCTCCTTGCGCATCATTCGCCCTTTCCCAATGGCATATTGTTTTGAAATGTGGGCAAATCCAACTTTTACCTCTTCCCACCATGTTATTAAATTATCATGGGAATTTTTGTTTCGAAGCTTATGTTGCCAAACACTTTTAACACAAGTTTGATATTTAGATTCATTTAGCAGCGAATTATTAATTTTCCAAAATCCAGGGCCACGTTTAACCCAGTCGGCATTATCCAGCGTGATGTAAAACATGTCATGGTCAGAGAGCGTAATGGGATACATACCAGCAGATAACAGATTTCCTTTCAATGTTCTTTGAATATAAATTCGATCTATTCTAGAGGCGAGTTGGCCGTTATTTTAATGCCATGTGAAATCACGACCCTCTGGATTTAATATTCGATAACTATCCAGTAAATGTTCTGCATCACATATAGCTTTAAGTCTGCCATGCGATGTGTCACCAATGTGCAAATTAACATTAAAAATATTTTAAAACATAAATTTAAAACTGACATATTTTAATTTGATTTGTTTTTCTTACTTAAGTTCTTTTTCGCCCATTTACCAATCTTTTCATTGAATTCTGAGGTGTTTAATTCAATTACTGTCAGATGCTGATATTTTGATACATCAGAATCATTGCGTAACTGACGATAGCGCACACCCTTCTTTGTTATGTAAGGGATCAATACCTGCCCTGTTTCTGAGCGGTACATAACCATTTCCGCATTTTGAGAACTCTGTGTACTGACAGATATATCCAAATCAGCAACAGATACGCTATCATCATAATCATATGACATATCATGAACATGGTCTTCTTCAACATCAGAATCTGAACTTGAGTCATTTTTGTGTCGCTTAAGACTACTTTCTGTCTTGCGAGGAATGCTGGAACTGGTGCTTGTTATTTCTTTGCTGGCTCCAACAGCAATATATGTTTTACCTTCCACACCTTTCAAGGTAACAGTCAGAGAGGCCTGATCTAGTATTGAATTATTAGCGCTTTCAGTGGACTGTGATCTGAATCTTGTTTGCCCTAGTTGTAGACTTTCTGACTCGGATGCTAAACTAACATCCTTAGCCATTGGTACAGGAGTTTGTGTCATGTTCTCGCTCAAAACCTCAATAGAATCTGCCATGTCTACTACCACAGGATTAGCTGGTTTATGAACATCAGCTGCAGTAGCCGTTTTGTAAACGGCAGCTACAGCAGCCTGTTCAGGCTCCTGGTGATTCTTTGGTTCTGAAGCACTTCGAGTTTGATTCTTTATTGCTTCCTTACATCGCCATTTAAAATGATCAGTTGACCCACAAATTAAGCATTTGTCCTTATGCGGACATGCGCTAGCTAGGTGGTCGGTACTGGTACAAATGCGACATGTCTTGATCTGGCTCCTGTACCATAATGGCAGAAAAAACGTATTGTCAATTGAGAGCGTACTTGGAAGAGGTTTTGAAATATCCTTCATCCACACTCGTCTAACTCCATTTTCTAGAGATCTGTCAAATTGGTACGTCTCATTCTCTATTGAAACCACTAGACCATATTTGGCCATTTCTGCGCTAATTCGTTCATTAGGTATTTCTAATGGCGCCTTCACTTTAATTAGCAGTTTATCTGAATCTATTTCCTGTACCTTACAGACTTCTCCATTGACAATCAGTCCGTCCTCCAATAATTGTTCTTTAATTCCCTCATTGCATACCGTAACATGCCACACTGACCTGCTTATATTAATCAGGCCCTTTAACACCTTGGGACCCGAACCAACAACCTCTTTCAGGCCATGATAAAGGTCAATGGCCCCCACACTCCACCCGCCAGTCGTCATCCTAAGGCTCAATTCCTGTTTATATTTGCTAGACATGCTTTAACGCATAGGGCGATAATACAGCGGCGCTCTAGCTCAACAGTAAGCCGAGAATGTAGCGACTCTCTCTACGACTGAAAATCCAGCACGGACAGCCAGAATATAAAGTCAGCCAACAATAAAAGCCCTAGTATAACGGACCGTGAAATGGGAAAAATCCCAACAACAATAGGACAGAAAAAGCAATACACAACAGAGGAGGCCGGCTGAAATGGCCACAGCAGTGATAAATAAATTACTGCAGCCTGAAAACTTTTGTCGCAAAAAACGACCTCCCACAACAAAACTTGCAAAATTAAATATAACTAAACTAACGTATATACAGTTATACAACAACAGGACAAAAAATAAGCATGGGTGAGTAGTAGAAACCGTCTAAAATCGACGTAATTAGCAGAGCCAAAAGACAGCATGTGCTATGATTGACTACTACTACTACTACTATTGCTGCTACTGCTGCTACTGCTGTTGCTACTACTACTACTACTACTACTACTACTACTACTACTACTACTACTACTACTACTACTACTACTACTACTACTACTACTACTACTACTACTGCTGCTGCTGCTGCTGCTGCTGCTGCTGCTGCTGCCGCTACTACCGCATCTATCGCGACTGTAAATGTTGTTTTTGCTGCTGCTTCTGCTGCTACCTCTACTACTACTACTACTACTACTACTACTACTACTACTACTACTACTACTACTACTACTACTACTACTACTACTACTACTACTACTACTACTACTACTACTACTACTACTACTACTACTACTACTACTATTGCTGCTACTGCTGCTACTGCTGTTGCTACTACTACTACTACTACTACTACTACTACTACTACTACTACTACTACTACTACTACTACTACTACTACTACTACTACTACTACTACTACTACTACTACTGCTGCTGCTGCTGCTGCTGCTGCCGCTACTACCGCATCTATCGCGACTGTAAATGTTGTTTTTGCTGCTGCTTCTGCTGCTACTTCTACTACTACTACTACTACTACTACTACTACTACTACTACTACTACTACTACTACTTCTACTACTACTACTACTACTACTACTACTACTACTACTACTACTACTACTACTACTACTACTACTACTGCTACTGCTGCTGCTGCCGCTACTGCTGCTACTGCTGCTACTGCTGCTACTGCTGCTACTGCTGCTACTGCTGCTACTGCTGCTGCTACTACTACTACTACTACTACTACTACTACTACTACTACTACTACTACTACTACTACTACTACTACTACTACTACTGCTACTGCTACTGCTACTTCTACAGACTAGACTGTATTCTAATATTGTATATTGTATGTATGTAAATTTTATATCTCTACACTAACTACCGCCATACTGTATTAATTAAAAAAAAAGAATTCCCTCATATGCCATCGCAAGGATGGCCTGAGTGTAATAAAGAAAACTGAAACTGACATAATAATAGCTCTAAATAGACACATCGCTCGCCAAAGGAATACTAGCTGGTTTCGCTTAAGGCGCCAGCGTACTATACCGGCAAGATACCCAATTTAATTTTGAATCGCTAATCTGACTACCTTGTTGGTACTTACGATTATGTGTATTGAAATATGCTTTTCAATAAAAGAAAGACGAGAACATTTTAGATTAATCAATTCATTGCAACTAATAAATCCAAACCCCCCACAAAAGCATCATCGTAATGTCTCTGAAAACCAATAAATCGGTAGAATTCATTACACATTTAGTGCAGCTTGATTAATGTTCACCACACATCGTCTTCATAACTGACTTGCTATAACTACATCTTGCGTTATCTAAAACGTTAATTCAAAAGATGAGTAGAAGGATCGGGCTCACTATCCAAATTGCGAGCTCATTTAAATAGCATAGGCTGATATAATGCCAAGTGAAGCGTTACTGTCAATTATCCTGCTCAAATACAATGTCACATATATTGCATTGCATGGCCTTGGCGACAATTGACCTCTGTCCTTCGCAAATCGCTTCAATTTTCACAAAATACACCGAATGCTTCTTGGTGGTAAGATGCCTGCAATGCGATGTAGTTCAGTGCCACTCGCACCAACGGTGGCTTCTATCTGATCATTTAGGTTCGATCTTGCTAAAAAATGATAATAACTTTAACATACATTTAAGCAAACGTATGCTTGGGACTCTGTAAGGAAAAGGGAAATGCAATGTGTTACATCTACCTTTAATAATTGTACCATTACCATCTCTAAATGATGCATATTTTCACCACTTTGTGAAATCAAACGTGACTACCGGATAACTTTAGCAAATCTGGCGCATAGCTCCATTAAAGTACCACCAGCGACGCATACGCTGATTCAGCTTCGAGTTTTTGAAATAAAAAATCGCCAAATGTGGTGGAACTACGACCCAATAATGATCTCCCCCCAGGACAGCACAAATGTGCAAGTACTTACAGTTCCCTCAAAGGACCGCTACAGAGTTAAGACGCATACACGTGCAATTATAGTCACTTGCAAACTTGTTAGTAGTATGAGGATCAAATACAAAATCCACAAAAGCAAATGCTTCAATTTCAAGCAAATTCTTCATCTGAAATCTTCAAGTCGTCACAATCTCCACATTTACTCAAAATAATCCGGTGGATTATTCAACCATCTAGGCATCCGCACAGGCAAAAGCTCAGTGCCGGATCTTTGACAACTGTCATACATCTCTAGCACCTTCTCGTGCAAATGCAACGCTTTGCTACCGGCCTGAAGAATCGTTACAACATTGTGGTTACACGTGACCACTGCACCAACTGGTCATCCAAACATGCCTTGTTGGCATTCAGAACTATCGCAACTGTCTCGAGTTCTCTCCAAATGGAGCTCATACTCTGTTCGTCAACTGACCAGAGACTCATAAGATCAAATCGATCATTCTCACCAACAACAAACCACCATGACTTGAGACAACAGCGTCGCTGTGGCATGAACATTTAACATCTTTTGATTCGAGCAATGCATCAGTTGCGTTAAAAGATTGAGTATTCTCGAACCAGAACACATGTTTCATTTAAATCATCGCTGTCTATATTTATCAGACTTTCCCAATTTGACCTTGATTGAAGGCAATTGTACACATCGTCTTGAAACGCACACGAGGCCCAATGATCGTTTACACAGACACTGTCTTTCCAACAATGCGCGCTACCAAACATATATTAACATAAAAGCGACCATCTGTAATTTTCATTAACAGGCAATTAAGCCTCTATAACAGACTGCCTACTCTAGTAGCGACACTAATATAGATTCGACATCCCTATTTCTAATGTGTGACCCAACCATGTGGCTTTGGTGCTAAGCAACCATTAACATTTTTCGTAAGCAATGAAAAAAAACCAAAACAAATTTTGACATGCATTGATATCGTTGCTCGTGGCTACTGCCTCTGTAAATGTATTAACACCACCACAGCCACCATGCCTTACATGGCGATACAATAACCTTGACTGCGTCAATAGGTTACCATAACTCTAAATAGTTTTGTAAATAGGAGTTCAGAGGTGAGACTGCAGCCCTCATGCGGAAACACAGTGTGGCAGTTAGGCGAGGCAAGGTAGGGCATCACCGTGCCCAGGCTATCATTGAGCGGTGGAATTGGACACTGGCAGAGAGACTGTTCCCACACCAATACGCCCAGGAAATGGCCGCGCCGCCTGAATGTTCTAGAGTATGGGTGAGAGGGCTGCCTGTGGAGAGATCCAATGCCGAGGTTACTAGGCTAATCGGGAAGAAGCCGGTAGCGGCTATCAGACACTCTGCTGTTGCCAGTCACAGCTCTAGAGGAGCAAACAAGGAAGAGGAGTGCCTACCACCTGATGCGCTGGTTCGGTACCTGTATGAGCCTGGTGAGCTGGAAGGTGGTCAACGGCGTGCAACAGATCCTAACTGGTCGATAGATGTTCACAGGCTTGACAGGTATGTGGAGGCGGAGGGGCATCCTACACTGTACTACCTGGTACGCCAGCACGGAGTGCATAGGTGGTCATTTGTCATAGAAGAGCTCCAGCTAGTCCCTGCAGACACACAACTACCACCACCAAGGGTGCTAACAGTTCTTCGATGATGTTCGATGGGCTCGGTATGGACACCATCTGGCAGAACATGGCGCTTATCATAGTAAGCGGAGAGTCTGAGTTTTTCCTGCTCATACGTCACCATACCCTGGTTGCGCATGCGTAGGCCTCGGTTTTTAGCTCTGTCCACCCCGCCATGTAGGGCGCTGTAGAACCTCTGCCAAGAGACCTCATTCTGCCGCTTTGACATTCCTTTATCCGAGCACTTACTTGCAGCTGTGCTCTCCACGTAGTAACATTTGGAGCAGAGAGCGATACCACGAGAGCCTTCGAACTCGAGCTTGAACAGCCCCGGAGTCCATCCTGACAATTTGTCCCAAGCTAGCCAGTCCGGCTTATGAGCCTGGTACTCTTCTCTCATCTCATGGCGAATGACGTCGTCGAGGTTGGAGCCCGCTATAGCGATATGCGCAGAGTCAGTGTCCAGCTGCAGGTACTCAAAGCTGTCACGAGCTAAGTAGTGATCGAGGAAGTCGCAGTAGAACTCCAGCATTCGCAGCTTCGCGATCTCATAAACGGCTATTCCCACCTGGAAGGGCCTTCGAATAGTGATTCTCGGCTTGCGACTCTGGAGCTTGTATGACTCACCAATCTCCTCGAGATCATCGAACCAAGCACTATGCAGAGCCTTGTCTACCACGCGCTCATCCTTCGTGAAGCTGGTGTTGCTATGACGTTCTAGGGCCTCAATAAGTTTCCCGTAGGCACTGTTGCCGAGGAGTTTGAAGAGATCTGCCAAGAGTGCTTTGCTCTTATCTACATATTTCGAGCGGCGGGCCTCCGTAACCTTCTCCATGAACCACTCGAATGGGAGCTTGGCCTCATAGTTTATGGTGCGGTATACAGCACACACCTGGGAGAGACTGTCTATTTCTCGTTGTGTGTAGAACACCTTGGAGAGGATGTCTATTTCTCGTTCTGTGTAGAATGCCCGCATCCGCTCTAGGGCTTCGATGAATGGACTGATGACCACGTTGTTCTGGTATCGCAGCCAGTCGGCGAATGTTCGCATTCCATGCTCGCTGAATGTCTGGTTACACTGTTCCCACTCTGATCGCGTCAAGAGGTAGCCATCCTTGAGCTTAGATGTTCATGCTGAGTAGTCAGGAAGCCCTGGATAGTTGAGCTTCTCATGTGTGTCAAACCATTCATAAGGGAACCAGCTCTTCTGCTGTGTACACCCATAAACTTTGACCCATACCTCGTACGTGACTCCTGGGCTGAGGTAGTTCAGCACATCGAGAAACTGTAGCTCAGGTGTTATGAGGAACATGGTCTGACTAGCCTTCTTGGCGACTTTCACTGTACCTGTACTGTCAGTCAGCTCATCGACAAAGTACTTCTTGATGAGGTTCAGGTCATACCCCCAGGGTTGAACCCCAGTACAGGCACTTGGTCACACCACACGTTGATCAGTCGCTGCTGTCGCTTTGGGAGCTTGTCCAGGTCTGTCGGTATGTACTGTACCCTAACCCTTGTCCGGATTAGAGATGCTCGCCGGTGGATCTCCAGCATGAACTCTCTGATCAGTTCCTTGGGGTCAGGATTGCAGAGGTGAGTGGGCTTACTCATGGCGCCCTCTAAGGAGCAGCCAACTGACACAGAGATAGGTATGTGAGTACTCTCGATCATGAGAGTCTCTGTAGGAAGTGTCTTGATGCCATCTAGGAGTGCTTCGAAGTCGTAAACTATGAAGCGTGGGTATGGGACAGTCCAAACTCGTTTAGGGACGCTTGGACAGCGTTTTTTTACAGCACTCCCACTGTACCATAAGCGTGCATCCAGATGCTCTCAGCTTCTCCTCTCTCAGGACTGTCTTGCGGTATCTTTGTTCGGCATCCTCACCTCGCTGGTGTTGTCGACACCCATGCCAGTAACAGCCATGGAACTGGTAAACAGTGTTGGTGGTCGGATCATACCCATCTACGGGAGCACCCTCAATCCAATGCTCACCACCGTGCCCACACTCTACATGGTGTATGTCTACACCTCTTTTTCTCGACTCATACTCGTTCCAACGAGTATCCGCTGAACTGGATGGTTGGGGCTGATAGAGGGCTTTCTCATATGCAGACTGTGGTGCCTCAACCTTCTCGCCAGGACACACGAATGTTGTTTTGCCGCCTATACAGTGATCAGCGTGCCATTGAAGATTGCATGCCTTTGTAAACCTCTGCTGACAGTTACTGCAGACTAGTGTATGTGCCAGCTTGGAGATGCTCTTAATGTAGAAGGCGTGGTGGTCCCACACTCCGATCGTCATGGTGTCACGATGGTGAGCCGCTTGCCCTCTTCGGTTGGTTCATACACGCGAATCCTGATCTTGGCGAAGAACTCTACCTTGTCCAGCTGATCCAACGGGCTCTTGCGGACATCAGGTACTGTCACTGTCTTGCCCTAGAACTGTGTGGCAAGCTCTAGTACAGGAGCTGTACTTCTATCAGCTCTCACTCCTCGGTGGACAGCTAGACATCTCCAGAGACACATGTTGTCCCTGTAGGGCAGTCATACTCTTCTGTCGTAGCCAGTCTGGGAGGGGCCCTGTCCCAAGAAAAGGTTGGCGGCCGATGACAGCCCTGACCTCAACGTTGATTGATAGAACGAAAGCCCACTTGATGCTGGACCGATTGATATTGTCTGTGTCGAGGCGGGCTTGCTCTCTTGTTGCCACCGAGTCCTGAGTTGCTCCTATCGTGTTCAGCCGCCACGGGCTCCCTGGAGCATTCTTGTGGAAGAGCATCACCCTACCGTCTACGATGTGACGGATGCGATAGGTATGGGTGTAGCGGAGGTAGAAGGCGTTCTGGACAGTCTGCTGGATCTTTTGCATGATCCAGCCTGTGAGGTCTCCTTCTATACCTCTGAAGAATGTCCAGCATACTGTCCGGCGTCCTCTATCCTCTGTCTCCCTTTTGCTGAGACGCTGGTCGAGAATGTGTTCGTCTTCATGCCTTATGCTCCGGGGTAAGGGTTCAGACCTCGGCCCCCTCATCACACGCTTAGCAATCCTGCATAGGGGAGGCAAGTGCTTCAGTGGATGTTCCGCCATCTGCTTTGCTACAGTCTTGGCTAGTAAGCTAGCAGTCACCTCCTCGTCCAACCGACGAAGCTCACGGCTCATGTCATGTGATACCGACAGAGACTATGTGTGAGAGAGTGTATGCTTATATTGTACCAAGAACTCACTTTATCTCGTCGTTCTTGGTACCACTCAGCACCAGAATGAATTGAGAATTTCAAAACTGTTTACCATTTTAAAATGGGACCAGAAATGGCCGCGTTATCCACAAGTGCTAATAGTGAGATTTGAACCTGTCATTTTAAGTTTGCTAATAAACACAAGGATACAACGCATTAACTACCTCGGCCATGTATTAGTAATTAAAGCTGATAAGTTATGTGTTCTCATTGCTGCGCTACATGTGTGACATGTGGTCGATGTTCAGGAGCTGATACGTGGGAGTAGTACGCGCATTGAGAGGTTGGTGGGGCGAGGGATCACTGTCTTTCTTGTTTCAAAGCGAGAATTTCAAAACTGGTTACCATTTTGAAATCGGACAGGAAATGGCCGAGTTATCCACAAATGCTAATAATGAGATTTGAACCTGTGATTTTAAGTTTGCTAATAAACACAAAAACGAGGATCCAACACATTAACTACCTCGGCCATGTATTAGTAATTATAGCTGATAAGTTATGTGCTCTCATTGCTGCGCTGCATGTGTGAGATATGGTCGATGTTCCGGAGCTGATACGTGGGAATGGTGCGCATATTGAGAGGTTGGTGGGCGAGGGATCACTGCATTATTTCTTGTTTCCACTCTTGTTCCAACTCGATAGCAGCATCCACATCAAAACTGCAAACCATTTCTAAATAATTCATATACTTGAAGAGTTTGTCCATCACTATCACAGTCATCAGATAACGCGTAGGGCATGTTAGTGGAAATGACGAGCGGAATGTTGGGATCCCTGAGCTTCTCCTCCATTTCTCAAGATTTCGATCTGCATAGTTGCCCATATCACACAATGGTCCGGGTACTTTTTCTCGTCACGCCGCACAGCCTACATCATACATGCATGACCATAGCTCTTCAGGCCGGCCCATTGTGTGTAATATTGTTTGTAGATGAGCGTTTACACGTAGTTGAGTGTTTGAATGTTTACACGTAATGTTATGCGTTATGATCGCCGGTATACCAATGGATGCTGCGTCTAATTAGGTGTTAATGCATGGCAGCTACTATTCTTGACTTTGGCCCAGTCGAGGGTCTGTGTGGTCAGACAATGTCTGTGCGAGCTGGTCTTGACGTGATGTCTTACGAGTACAGAGTAATTGTAGACATGTTTACCTTTTGCTAATAACGAGATTTGAACCTGTGATTTTACAATTTTAAAAGTGTATGATACAACGCACTAACTATCTCGGCCATGTTTGTGTTAGTAAATATAGCTGATAAGTTATGTGTTCTCATTGTTGTATTTCTGCGCTTATCAGTCCCTCTAGATCTTGACATCACTTTGAGATGACATATATATTATACCAGTGTGTTATTGATCTGTTTGCTATTATTGCGCAATTATTGCACAACAATTAGTATCATTATTTGTAACTTAATTATCGGCTCTCCGTTTGCTCAGATAATAACAGCACTGAACCCCCCCCCCAAAAAAAAAAACAACACCCCAACATGGTTCAAATCTCAAAAGTAAAAAGTAAAAAGTAAAAAGTAAAAAGATGGTGGTACCAAGTCGATGGTACGGAGCAATTGGGAACCACCGAAAAATCCCTGCAGAGATAGATAGAGAGAGAGAGAGAGGCTGGCCAGAGAGGGCTGGTGATAAAAGCGGGAGTTCTCCCGAAGAGGTGGCACGGGGAGCTTTGTATTTTTTTTAGTTTTTATTTATTTTTTAATTTTTGTATTTTTTGTTTCATGACAGCATACCAACCACCTGTCTCAACAACCCTGGGCCTCCATCTAGAGGCATACACCAACCACATGTCTCACCAACCTATGCCCCCAGGGATTGAGAGGGTGGTGGGAGCCACGGATCGCCAATTGGTCTCCCCCAGTGGGGGGGGGGGGTGTGTGTGTGTGTGTGGTATCATTTTGACCATGATACTACTACTCCCCCATAGAATAGATGCCATTTCAGAAAAAAGTGGAGCACAAACACGCCCACTCCGAGTTGACAAAACTTCACCTCTGATGAGTTCCGCTCAAGGAACGAAATGCCATAAAGTCTGAATCAAAAAACTGTGATGACCACACATGATCATTACCCACAGGCAGCCGAGAAAATCTCCACTAAATGAGCAACACCCCCAAGACCTTGACCGAAAGAAACCCTTTAGAAATCTTTCACTTAAACAAATGGAACCGGTGAAAGAACCTGAACAACCAAAAAGTTTTTTCCAACCACCAAAAACGGCCACAACCGGTAAAAAATCCACAAACCAATAAAAATGACCACAACCGCCAAAACTTGACAAACCGTCAAAGTGAGAGAACCGGCAAAAAACTCACAACCGGTACAAATATTACAGCCGCCAAAAATGGTCACAACCACCAAAAATGTCACAACCGGTAAAAAAGTCACAACCGGTAATCTTGACCCCAACTGGTAAAATGAAGGTCTACCGGCAAAGAGTGTTTGACCAACCGCTAAAATCTCCAATGGGAAAACCGCCAAACTGGTTTTTCTCTGCCCATATATGGTCAAAATCAGCCCAATCCACAGGCTCACCCATGGAAGGGTATAAAAGGGACGAAAAATTCAGTCCCGATCATTCAGACTTTTGGTCTCACATTGCGACCAAGCGTCAGGCTAAAATACCTACGACATTGGTTTTCCAATCTGATTACGTAGTTATCATCATGGTTTTCCATGTATACATTTTTTGGCGCCGCTAGTGGGAGGCGTCATGCGGCTTAAAATCGATATAGTTCTTATACAATGTACCATTTCCATGTAAGTGGCTAGCCGGCTGCGCACAGTTGAAAAAATGTATTCTTGCTCGCGTTTTCGCTCACATAGGTGAGCTTATACAATCGTGGTTTGTCTGTGTCTGTCATCTGTCTGTCTGTCAACAATTGTGCCATGGTTCGCTATTTGTTCATGGATTAAACCCAAATTTGGCAGACATGTTCCTTTAAGCAATATCTGTTTGGACTATGTATTTGATGTGGGCATGCTCAAAATGGCAGAGTTATGGCCCTTGCTAAATTTGTGAAAATATTGCAGATTATGGGGAAAATGTGTTTGTGGAACGTTTTGTCAATTGTTGATGGATTATTATCAAATTGTGCAGACATGTTCCTTCAGGCAATATCTCTTGGAACTATCCAGCTGAAGAGGCCACACCTTTAAACAAGGACCAAAACTCGGGTTCAATAAGTCCTTTTTAAGTATTGATCCCTATGGGGAAAATATATTTGTCGCACGTTTCATCAATTGTTGATGAATTAAAACCAAATTTGTGATATATATATATATATATATATATATATATATATATATATATATATATATATATATATATATATATATATATATATATATATATATATATATATATATATATATATATATATATATATTCCGTAGGGCAATATCTATCTGATCAAAGAATATCAAAAAGGTCTATAACTCTGATTCTTTAACATTTTAAAACTATTGAACCCTAAGAGGAAAAGCATTTGTTTCGTTAATTGTTGATGGATTAAATCCACATTTAGGAAATATGTTCCTTCAGGCAATATCTATTGGTACTATGAATGTGAAGAGGCCACACCTTGAAACAAGGTCTACAACTCTGGTTCTTTAAGGCGTTTTAAAAATATTGAAACTTATGGAGAAAACATGTTTCATCAATTGCTGATTGAATAAGACCCAGTGATTTCTCAGGCAATATCTATATAGGCTATGAATATGAAGTGGTCACACTCTAGATAATCAGAGTTATCGCCCTTGTTTAAAGTATTTTAACTCTTAGCGGTCTAGCACTCAGTCAAAATTATAATTTTTTAACCTAAATTTAAAGATAGAAAGGATGTCCATTTTAAAACAAATTTGGTGGACGATGGTGCTGTCGCTGAGCATTAAGCATATTGATAAGGATTATAATGTACTGAATCCTATTATATTACGTTTGGCCACATTTTTTAAATTGTCATTGAATTAGAATTTGTGTTATAGTTTTGTATCATCAATGAATGTGAACCAGTGGTCAATAGTAGCCACGTTGGTTGACCCCCCCCCATTGGTCAAGGATACTTGTCCCATTGAATAATAGTGTCTAGGATTGTTTTTGCATTTCTTATCCATATTTTTGCCTTTGTCCTATTGTTAAATACAATCTGTAGGAAGACTTAATCCATTGATCAATAGTATCAGAGAGATGGCTGCCCTATTAGCTAATGGTACATGTATCTTTCCCATTGATCTATAGTGTCACAGATTCTAATATTGTTGCATTGACACCTCAAATTCTTTACTGTGACCACTATCCCATTGGTAGATGTCATCTGGTGGAACACTTAAACTATTGGTCAATAGTGTCTGGGATACTATCACATTGATCAATGGTACCTTCCTGTTTATCAATGGTGCCAAGGACACCAATTGTATTAGTGGCTCCAATTTTTGATAAATTACATCTGTTGGGTACATTTGGATCATTTGATACTGCTATCAGGGTTGGCTGCCCCATTGATCAACTGCAATCTTCCCACTGGTCAATTATGTCAAGCATGTCAATTCTTGCATTTCCTCATCTAAAACTTTGACTGTATTTTCCATTGGTAAATGACATCTATTGATGCACTTCAACAATTTGACCGCAGTGTCCCGGATGGTTGCCCCATTTAGTAATGGTTCATTTTCCGTTGGTTAATGATGTTAATGACAGCAATATTTTATGCATTTCCTCTCCAAGCCTTTGCCCGTGACCATTGTATGATGTGTAAATTACATCTGTTATGCATGGTCCATGAGACATTGTGCTTGTGCATGGTCCATGCGACATTGTGTTATGCATAGTCCATGAGACATTGTATTATGCATGGTCCATGAGACATTGTGTTATGCATGGCCCATAAGACATTGTGTTATGCATGGTCCATGAGACGTTGTGTTATGCATGGTCCATGAGACATTGTGTTATGCATGGTTATGCATGGCCCATGAGACATTGTGTTATGCATGGCCCATGAGACATTGTGTTATGCATGGCCCATGAGACATTGTGTTATGCATAGTCCAGGATACATTGTATTATGCATGGTCCATGAGACATTGTGTTATGCATGGTCCATTAGACATTGTGTTATGCATGGTCCATAAGACATTGTGTTATGCATGGTCCATGAGACATTGTGTTATGCATGGCTCATGAGACATTGTGTTATGCATGGTTATGCATGACCCATGAGACATTGTGTTATGCATGGCCCATGAGACATTGTGCTATGCAGGGCCCATGAGACATTGTGTTATGCATGGTCCATGAGACACTGTGCCTGTGCATGGTTCATGAGACATTGTGTTGTGCATTGGCCATGCGACATTGTGTTATGCATGGCTCATGAGACATTGTGTTATGCATGGCTCATGAGACATGAATGTCTGATAGCCACTACCGGCTTCTTCCCGATTAGCCTAGTAACCTCGGCATTGGATCTCTCCACCACAGCAGGCAGCCCTCTCATCCATACTCTAGAACGTTCATGCAGTGCGGCCATTTCCTGGGCGTATTGGTGTGGGAACAGTCTCTCTGCCAGTGTCCGGTTCCACCGCTCAACGATAGCCTGGGCACGGTGATGCCCTACTTCGCCTCGCCTAACTGCCACACTGTGTATCCGCATGAGGGCTGGAGTCTCACCTCTGAACTCCTTACCCTCATTCACCTGCAACAATTCCGGCCACTGGAGGGGCGAAGCCTCGTAGACACCATGGAATGCCAGGGCCACCTGGCCAACTGACTTGTCTGTGAGTGGTACTGCAGCCTTGTACCTGCTGGCGACATCGACGATGGTGAGGGCATACGTGTGGGTCTTATGACCAACCGAGTCATGTGGAAGGAATAGAACATCTGCCTGGTGGACTCTGTTCGGGACAGTTTCATCGAAATGGGCATGCCTGATGTGCCGTGAACGAGGTCTCTATATCTGCCACATCGCCTGGTGGCTGAGCCACTAGTTAACTGTCTCCAATGTGAAGTTGTGGCCTTGCGACGTGCAGCCTCGAGTAGTTGACCGGGCTCACGGTAATATCCGCCAGGCTGATAGTAGAGTTCCTCAAGAAAGACAGTTGATAAGCTGACGTCCACTTCCGTCCTGTCACGCATGGCCTGGGTCATTTTATCACTGACGTCCACTCCTGTCCTGTCACACACGGCCTGGGTGAACTTTAAACAAATGAACAGATGGCCGTCATTCATTCGACCATCACTGATGACCTCCTTAAACACCTCATACACTGCCATCTAGTCTCTGCTGGATCCTCACTGAACGGTAGTTTATCGACAAACCCTCGGAAGTTAAGTCTCTTGACCTGGTCGTACAGAGATGCCATCCTTATATAGCATGGCTTAAATGTTCGGCGGCCCAGATGGCCGCGAGTGCTATGGCAACGTATGGTAGCCCAGGGCCTGCGACTCTGAAGAACGTACCTACTCCTGAGGCGATGGCTGGTATGGCTTCAGAAATATTCTCCACACCATGGATAGCATTGTTGGCGATCTTGCAGACCACCTCGCCAGCCTTCGTTGTGAACAGAGTGATGAGAGCCCCAACTGCTGCCAGCGGACCAATATAACCTTTTACGTAAGTGCGATAGATTCCTTTCGCCCTGTGTACTAGCTTGCGGGATTCAGGCTCTACATCATCACACTCACCATCGTAGTGTGCATCATCCTCATCATAGTCCTCCTCATAGTCCTCGTCATTTATATCCTCGACTGGATCTTCATAAGCCTCTGGTTCATACATCACTCTGGGGATCCGTCGCTGGGGGACAGCTGTATAGAAGCTTTAAACTGTAGTCTATAGCATGGCATCCGCAATCTTGAATGCGGGCGTGTTTGCCTTAGCGAACTGGGGACTCAGCTTCGCCAACAAGAATGCAGCAGAGGCCGAGCAAAAGCATCATAACCAGGCGATGGAGACGGGTACACTGGTCCGATGAAAGTCGGTTCCTGCTTCATGCCACAGATGGTCGAACTCGTGTATGGAGGTCCAGACGCACGGCGTACGACCAACGTAACATCATGGAAGAAGTTCCATTTGGTGGAGGTTCCGTTATGATATGGGGGTGCATCTCATTTGATTGTAAGCTGGATCTGTTGACTGTACCTGGAACACTAAATGGACAAAGATATCAAGATTCCATACTGGATAGAGTTGTGGTCCCTCATTTTGTAAATCATGCACCTGGAACCCACCCTATATTCATGGATGACAACGCCCGACCACATCGTGCTAGAGCTGTGCATGAATACCTCCGCCAGAATGCCATCGAAACCCTACCATGGCCAGCAAGGAGCCCTGACATGAACTCTATTGATCCTATCTCGGACATTCTGGGAAACATGGTGAGAAGGAGAGATCCTCCTGTGCAGAACCTACAGGAATTAACAGACGCACTCCATCTTGAATGGCAACGAATACCACAATGGCGTATCAGTCGGTTGGTGACCAGCATGAGACGTCGTGTCCAGGCCGTCATCCAGGCACAAGGTGGATATACCCGGTATTAATAATGACAGTCTCAACCTCGTGCACAGATGTTAAACTTCGTTTTCAGACACCATTAATGACAATCTAGCCACGTGTCAACGTAACCATATTCAGGCCTCGTTTTCAAGTTCAAACAAAAACATACAGTGTTTCCCCACCATCATAATCAGCATTCCTCTAGTTGCATTATTACCTCTTGCACTAAGATGGATGGGTACATAAATGTTTATGCTATTGCTTTCTTCATAGCACATGAATATACCCTCGCATGTGCGTAAAAATAGGGTGGTGCTTAACTTTTGCACAGGTTTATATATATAGTAGGGGGAATATGTGGTAGCTGGATGGATGGACGAAAATTCAAAGGCTTGTGGGGTATTCGATCACACGCCGACATCGCGGCTTAATATTATCTATTTGGTGAATGTTAGTCACATACAGATGGTTTGTTATTAATTAGTATACACGAATGCCTTAAATACTTGCAAAATTGTACATAAAAGGGATTTCTCCAAATATGACCTTTAAAATAACAATGGATCAATGACGAGAGTGTGGTGATCTTTTCAAACAAGAGAGACCAGATTAATATGCTAGTAAACCCTGTCGTGTACAGTACAGCTGAAAAATAATATAAGTCATGTCATCTTTTCAAAACACAAGTGCAATTTTGAATACGATGTATGAAATGTTCTGTTGAATATTTTGAGAATAATTGGATTGGAGGATATTGCTGTCTTAGGCATCAATGCCTTCCAATCCAATTATGTTCAAAGTATTCAACAGCACGTTTTATTTTTTTGGGAAATATGTTTGAGCACATTTGCTCCTTAGAGCGTCATCATACTCCACAAGAATTCTGAGAAATTCATTCTATTTAATAATTAATGATTCCAAAATATTGTTCTGAATATTGTGAACCTAATGGCAGGACTTACAGTCACAGCTATTACATGTGAGTCATTGGAAATAAGGTCCTTCTAATTCATGGTTAAAACTTATCACCTTTTTACCTCCAACCTCCATTGAATGGACCTTTACATATTTAGCTATGCCCCACCCATCTCGAGCTAAGCTCCGCCCACACCTCGCTCATCTTGGGATCGATCGATCTCTGAACATAATCCATTGGGGTTTGAATTCTATAACCTGTTATATAGGATTTGCGCGTAATCTATGTACAATCTGGCCAATGATGTTATTTCTATTTACTCTCTTCAATATACAGTGGTGGATTACCCACTAGGCCTGCTAGGCACTGGCCGAAGGCCCGGAGATTTTAGT
Organism: Chaetoderma sp. LZ-2023a; assembly: GCA_034401795.1. Taxonomy (NCBI): domain Eukaryota; kingdom Metazoa; phylum Mollusca; class Caudofoveata; order Chaetodermatida; family Chaetodermatidae; genus Chaetoderma; species Chaetoderma sp. LZ-2023a. Next base: position 88,093,135 of record CM067375.1, read on the forward strand.
GGATCGAGCGCTGAACATTGAATATTTTTTTCTGAATTTCGATCTTTAGCTTCTTACTACAACGGACCGTTCCAGAGTAATGACGTCATATGGCATCATAATCAGCTAAGCGGCCTGGATCATGACGTCATTACAATTACGTCATAAATGATTCTATATGGTCCGTCTTTATCTCTTAATAGTCTGACACGTTGTAAGAATTGTTCGTCTCTACTATTTAATAAACACGCTGTTGAATATTTTGAAACTAATTTGACTGGGCCAGCACCGAGTCAAATTAGTTTCAAAATATTCAACAGCTTACGTGTATAATTTTCGGGAAATTGTGTGTAGTCAGTGAGTTCAGAGATCGCTTTATCCCAACACGAGCGAGGTGTGGCTGGAGCTTAGATATATATAGAATCTAGAAATTAGAATAAAACAGTAAGAAATTCCGTGGCTATGGCATGATGATATCACGAGGGCAACGTCATTGCAGCTAGTCATGTTTGTCACAGAACTCTGAATGAATGAAGCATGATGTGCAATACTAAAGCTTAAATACACGTGTTCAGTTTCGGGACATCGACATTTTGTTTCTGTTCTTCAGATGCATATAATATTGAACAGCTCTGTCTTTCGTATAAAAAAAAGTAAAGAATGAATAAAATGTACACAAATTTAGAAATGGTGAAAAGCGTCCTATGTGATGATCTGGAAGCCCCTTAACCTTTTAACACTCATATCAGCCAAAAACGGCTTTTGTAGTGGTCTTGAGAAATGTCCATTTGCAGACCAAGAGAAGACTATTTTTGAAAATTTTCAAAGATAGTCTTCTCTTTGTCTCCCAATGGACATTTTCTATGAGAATTTTTAGAAACAAATTCAAGGCTTAAAGGGTTAAGTTACGGTCGAATTACCCTTCAGACAGCCTGGTATATATATATACCTTTGGGTCTAAGGCCGGGTGAACCATTAACCCCCTCCCTGTCAACATCCGCTGATCCTGTAATTCGCATTATAGTCAGCTTTCTATTAGTTTATAACTACACATCTCGTTGATAAGGATGGCTGAATGATTTCTACTTTCCTGTGGTAAATGAATGATTTCTACTTTCCAGTTGTGAATGAATGATTTCTACTTTCCAGTGTCGGATGAATGATTTCTACTTTCCAGTGTCGGATGAATGATTTCTACTTTCCAGTGGTAAATGAATGATTTCTACTTTCCTGTGGTAAATGAATGATTTCTACTTTCTTGTGGTAAATGAATGATTTCTACTTTCCTGTGGTAAATGAATGATTTCTACTTTCCAATGGTGAATGAATGATTTCTACTTTCCAGTGGTGAATGAATGATTTCTACTTTCCAGTGGTGAATGAATGATTTCTACTTTCCAGTGGTGGAGGAATGATTTCTACTTTCCAGTGGTGAATGAATGATTTCTACTTTCCAGTGGTGAATGAATGATTTCTACTTTCCAGTGGTGGAGGAATGATTTCTACTTTCCAGTGGTGGAAGAATGATTTCTACTTGCCAGTGTCGGATGAATGATTTCTACTTTCCAGTGGTGGAGGAAGGATTTCGAACTTCCAGTATCGGCTGAATGATTTCTACTTTCCAGTTATGGATGAATGATTTCTACTTTCCGGTGTCGGATGAATGATTTCTACTTTCCAGTGGTGCATGAATGATTTCTACTTTCCAGTGGTGGATGAATGATTTCTACTTTCCAGTGAATGAGGAAGGATTTCTACTTTCCAGTGATGGAGGAATGATTTCCACTTTCCAGTGATGGAGGAAGATTTCCAGTATTCATGGGCGGAGCTATGGTGCTTTGGAATACAACCTGATGTCGATGTCGTCAAGGCTACACTGCCTGAGAAGCCACTCTCCCGCCTTACATCGAGAGTTTGTGAAATTAAACCCTGAGAGGCCACTCATTGCCTTCCATTGAAACGCAATGTGGTCGTAAAGGTTTGAGTATCTGTGAATCCACTCATATAGTGGGCCCCTTGAGAGGTTGTGGAGAACACTGTAGACTTTCTGAAAGGCTTCTCTCCACCCTCCATTGAGAATGTGTGGAAACTTGATTTCCACCGCCGCCCCCTTCCACTCTACAACCCCCCCCCCATCACCACCACCACCACCCCCCCGAGGCCTCTCTCCGCACTCCATTGAAATGTGTGGAAAGTTGACTCCACCAGAAGCCTCTTCCCACACTCCATTGAGAGTGTGTGAAAGCTAGACTCTCCGTGAAGCCTCTCCAAGCAGTGGAAATTAGCTTCGCTTTAAAGTCACTAGCAAGGCCGGATCAAAGGTTTCGCATGTCCATAATGTACAAGGCATCTGTAAAGCAAAGATTGACCCATTGTTATAGCTAAACCAGAACGGGACTTAATACAATCTTAATATCTGGATGGTGTCATCCGGAGATAAATACCGATCATCAGTTGGTTACTAAATTATTACATTTTTTCTCTGGTTAGGAATTTAATGCTACGGATGGGCCGGGCAACAAGATAACGCCTCCTCACTGAAAGGAATCGCCCAAGGAATTTGATTAATCTAGATGCTCTCAGAGGGCATCTCCTGCGTTTCTGAACATAATTTAAATAAATTTAGACGTTCATTTTAGCGTCAGTGGGATGTGAATTTCTTATTTTGTTAATTTTAAAGTCTAATAAATTAAGTTGGTTTGCGTTCCACTTCTGACATAGCATGTTTAAGTTAACAGAGCTTAAAATGGATAAGATAAAAAATTCACTGATGGACACAGACCATTACATTTCAAATTTGTTGAAAATACATGTCTTATTAAGCCACTTAAAATATATTTATTTAAATAAAAGCAATTTTAGACATTAAACAATAACGTTGTTATTTCCACATTCTCTTTCAAAAGTACACAATGAGATAACAACCCATTTCGTCTCTTAGATGATGCGGGTCGCTGTGTGCAGCGTAACAACCGCTCCGCATTCATGTGTAATAGCATTTGAGATACATTGGGTCCCAAATGTTTATCTGTCGTACTGGACCTTTCTAAGTTTATCCATCCATTATATGACGTCATAGTTGCTGCCATAGGCAGCAACAGCGCTCAGTCAAGTTAGTTTCAAAATATTTAATAACTTACCAGTATAGTCTTCTGGAAATTTATATTCAGGGAGTTCAGGGATCGATTGATCTCAACATGAGCGAGTTTGGGTGAAGCTTAGCTAGTGATGGGCGGGGAATCTTTAGAAATGGAAAGGTCCATTCAGTAGGCAGGCCTAAATGTTTTTCAATGGGAAATTCGTCACATACTGTTTTGGCGAAAACTCACAACTGGATTAAGTGATTCTACCGCTTTTGTACGGTAGCAAATTGGCACTAAAATTGAAATAATTTAAATTTGTGACACAATTTTGCCATTAAAGGTTATGAAAGTTTGATTTTGAGAGCTATCAAATAAGAATTCTAGGACAAGTCTACGGAGTTCTGATTCTTAGCCCGCACTAAAAATCAAGGGAGATAAGTAAAAGGAAGGACATAGGGTCACGGCATCTATACCTTTGTTTTTCTACATCTTTCTCAACTATAGTTACTATAGAAAACAAAAAAAAGAAGAATGAGTCTTAAAGGTGCATATTCACACTAAATTGCTTGAAAATAAAATTGTCAAAATTGTATACTTTTAGAGCCTTTACGTGTGTGCCTAGATGTAATGAAACGAAATAAATCCTAACATATGGTGATTAAATTACGTACAACTTAATAAAAAAATCTTTCGAAATCGAATTAAAGCCCATAATTCAAAGATTTATTTTGTTGACTCACAATGAGGTACATAAAACCTCTGAAAGTATATAATTTTAACAATTTTACTTTCAAGCATTTTGCTATGAATATGCACCTTTGAAAATCTTGAGGGGGTATTTTAGCCGATTCTGGGTTCACCTCGTGATGGTCATCATGATTATCATCATTGTACGAGACATAAGCCATTGGTTTGTTATTACCTCGGTGTTTTGTTCTCGTATGGCTTACTCAGTCCAATTCAAAAGTTATTTCTTTGAAGTCGATATCTAGTTTGCTCTTGAATGATCTGACTGTTGTTGATTAATTAAGTCTCCTCAAAACCGTTAGGAGATTTTAGTTATAGAGTTTAACTCCTACCACTCCGATGTTAATAACGTGTAAATAACAAAGAAACTGGTGTACACTTTTCAACAATTTGGTTGTTGATGATGGTGCTGTCGTAGACAACAACACACTTCACCAAATTTGTCGAAAAATGAACACATGATCATCTTTTAATTTAATATGAAAATTTAAAATTCCGATATCGGAGTAGTGTTAACAAGGGCGCCTATCCTTAAACGTTAACCTCTCTATGCAAGTCGTGTTGTATAAAAACATAAAACAGACTGTTTCATAGTTAATTCTTGAAACTTGATTTTAAATAGATTTAAAAATCATTTCATTAATTCATTATTACCCGGCCTCCGTAAGGGGAAAATAGTATTAGACTATATTACATACATCTGTGACCGCGAGCGTGTGGCGGGAGCGCTCAGAGAGGTATCGAAACACGGTCTATCGAGGACTTAAAGAGGCTAGCAACCAATACAAACGAGCAGTTAGGCAGTACTCGCAAGACATGCGTCACCAATTACACGCAAAGCTGCCCAACCTACACAAAACGGACACAAAAACCTTCTGGAAGTTAGTTAACAATAAGCGCAAGAAAACTGACGATACACGAATCGAGATAGATAAGCTCTTCGAATACAATAAGTCATTCAATGAACCTATGGAAACAGACGACATAAGCCCTGAAATTAAAATCCTCGACTGTAAGTAACTCGATGTAACTATTACGCCAAACGAAATCGCCGAAGAAATTAAACGTTTGAAACAAGGGAAGGCAGGGCGGAGTGTGGGGGTTGGGTTGAACAATTTATCTTTCCAGAGTATCTGTCCATCATCTCACCTCTTATGACGTCATAATCAGCTCAACGCGTGTATGATGACGGCACAATCATTACGTCAAGGGTTCCATATAGACCGCCATCGAATCTCAAAAAGTCCGACACGTTGTATGGATTGTATGTCTTTGCTTTGTAATTCTTTGCTATTTAATAAACATGCTGTTGAATATTTTGAAACTAATTTGACAGGGTGTTGTTCCTGCAGCTTACCTGTGTAGTCTTTTGGAAATTGATAGGCAGGGTGCTCAGAGATCGATCGATCCAAACACGAGCGAGGTGTGGGTGGAGTTTAGCTAGAGATGGGCGGGGCATAGCTAAAACCGGAAAGGTCCATTAAGTAATGAATATGTTAAAGCCACTGTAGACTTAATGAGTCATATTTATGAGAAACTCTAACTTAATCTAATGTCGTGTTCTCACTGGAGATTTAATCGGGAATAACGCCATACCTCAGTACCGTTTAAGTCTCTAGTGAGAACACGGCTTTAGACAGCGGGTGTATGCCTGAAGTGTGGTTAATAGGAAAATAATCCCTATGTATAAAAATAAGGGAAACAAGTTTAATTAGGACTTAAAATCTTAGCTCGCGTGATCGGGTAATAAATCTAGCAGAGCTTTTAGATCAAAGCTTACAAAATACAGTCCGCATAATATTATGTTATCTAAAAAGAAAAAGAAAAAAAAGAAAGAAGTGCCTTTTGTTAATACTACTACTACTACTACTACTACTACTACTACTACTACTACTACTGCTGCTGCTGCTGCTGCTGCTGCTGCTGCTGCTGCTGCTGCTGCTGCTGCTGCTGCTGCTACTACTACTACTGCTGCTGCTGCTGCTGCTGCTGCTGCTGCTGCTGCTGCTGCTGCTGCTGCTACTACTACTTCTGCTGCTGCTGCTGCTGCTGCTGCTGCTGCTACTACTACTACTACTACTACTACTACTACTACTACTACTACTACTACTACTACTACTACTACTACTACTACTACTACTAATAATAATAATAATAATAATAATAATAATAATTGTGATGACGATGTCAGCTCACACTTGCAATGTGTAATATGTGTCATGTATATTTGTGTTCCATATGTCACGATGTGACCTGCGAATATGAAATAAAACTTGAAACTTGAAACTATATATATAAATAATGGAAACCCAGTGGAACCTGGAAATAATCGGCCAATAACATTACTTATCTGTATGAGAAATAGTGAGGTACCTTAGCGACAAAGATCGCGCATAGCATTACATGCTGGACAAAAGCGCCACACTTTCAGGGTGTGTACTTAAACATATCTATGTTGATTTTTTCAATGGATCCAAAAACTGTATCCACTATTCTCCGGATTACACAATATTTTCAAAATGGCCGCCAAAATTCAATATATGCCACAAAGCAATTAACCCTAACCCTAACCCTAGGTTAAAGAAACTTTAACTATGTTGACATAACAAATTCTAAGTAGAATACATTTATAATCGGTGTATACATCCATGATTGATTGTATGGTATATTATTCATTATTTTAACAGCTTTATTCACTAAATAGAGGAAACCCTGTCTATTAAGACTGCTTGCCTCGGGGCTAGAAGATAGTGGCTCTTTATGATTGAAACCGACTTAAAATGCAATATCTTGTAACCGAAAAATCTTTTTCTTATAGCGACTGAAATGCAATAAACAATCATTTCTCATTAAGAGTCACCGCATTGTGCTGCCCCTTAAAGTGTCCGTTATAGACAGGTTTTCATGGAAAGTGTTTAAAATTGCATTTGTCGTCGCATACATCCCTCGATTGATCATAGATTATTACAACTATATGCAATGCATGTAGATCTAGATTTACATAAATAAACACCCTGTAGACGCCATGTATGCTGTTTATACTATCCACTATGTCTAGCATAAAGTCACTTACACAGTTGTCTACATGGAAATCATTCTTGCACGAATGTACTATGTGCGTACTAGGTTTGGAGATGCTATCACCTGCATACGTAAGGAGGGCATTGCTGATGCGGTCGGGTTTCTAAGAGCCTAAGTGCCTTATCGATCTCAATTGTAGTGACCTAGAACCACCTACAAATGTCATCCGAATCTGTGAACTGTTTTTAAAGTTATTCTCTGATCGCATCTGCTTTTCAGTGGTCGGTTCTGACGAAGCTATCTTCAGTATTATGCACGGAAACCAATGGTGGTGTACCAGCAACTCTTAGAGTCTTGACCACCCTAAACATTTTATGACAAGCATATATTGCTATGATGTCTGCCAAAAACAGCCTCCTTATATGGTGGTGAGATCTTTCAGTCAGTCACTGATATGGCGAAGTATGGCATTGCATTCTCAGCGTAGCTTTGTATGATCCTTGCTCTGCCCACTTTTATAGATGATGAGCCATAGTACCGTCAGTTGTTCGGACAGCTTTGCGAGGAGTGAATCTGCAGTGTAGCGCACATCTCGGGTGTTATTCTTGACAACTCCCTTTTACAGTAGTCAATGATGAACCAATGCATTTACGTACTGTTTATGAAGCCTTGTTTGAGTTTGAGTTCATGTCAATGGTTGCTATCTGTTCATCCAGGGTCTTCTCGAATGGCATTTGAGTGGTGGTGCCATTGACGAATTTCTCTTACATTGTCACGTTGGCTCCCGTGGTTCTTATGCAGCAGACAAATGGGCTTCATATGAAGGTAGGAGACTGAGACTGGCTTATGATCAGAGTTGATGCCCGTGCTTCCATATGAACGAGAGTCTGAAATAGTGACGTTGCACTGATCTTACACATAACATAATCAATTTGGTTGAAGACATCTGTTGTTGGCTTGGAGCCTGGCTCTGCTCTACGGTCTATGATGTGTCCTGTTCATATTGTTTGGTCATGAAATGAGTGCTTGAAGCGCATATTTGTGGCAAAGAGACCGTGAGCACTGATGAAAAAGGCCAATCATCTCCATTGCTGTTATGTTTGCCCATAGCGTATTACCCCAATCATGCACATGTTGTGTCTTGCATCCTTGTTCGCTTTGCTGGGTTTACCTAGGTTGGAGGTGATGGTATAGCTCAGTTCGCTCAGTTCGGCATAGAAGAACTAGATTAGGACATAATCATCTTGGCTTTTTATCAGTTGGACAATAGGCCTTCACATTGTGGCATTCAAGTGGTGAAGGTACAATTTCACAATGGCGTAGCCAGGTGAATGAATGCAGCACGATCGCTGACGAATCCAAAATGTAGTATGCGATACAATAGCCAGTTCCAGATTACAAAGCCCAGACTGCAATATGTTGCCTGTTACTGCTGCTGCTTACAGATCAACTTGTGACAAGTCTACAGTTGCTACTCTGAATGGGTGGATATGTTGTTTTCTGAATGCATGCAACATCGGTGTTATAGTGTTCAAGGGCTGATCTTGATGTTTCTCGCTTAAATGCGGTGGTCAGGCCACACACATTTCATATTGTGATTGCAAACTCATGGGGAGATTATGCCGACTGAAAATGTTGAATACAGTTTCGTTGAAGAAGCTTAGACATGATCAGAGTTGCCTCTGAGTGTGGTTGTCAGTTCGCAAACCTTGATGACGTCGTCAGCAGTTTGAGTTTCACGAATGTGGGACTTTGTAGGCCAGCTACAAATTTCTATATCTAGTTAGGCAATCAAAGGTGTACCTTGACTCAATGAGAGCTAAATCGCCAGCGGACATTTTTGCAAGCATGGCTGTATCCTCCATCGATGGTGCCATATATGTCAATGACTGCTCTGCACACCTAGTAGACTACCGTATCAGGTTCTGTTGTTCAGTGTCACAAACGAGGGGTGCCAATGAAAGGATCCTCAAGACCATCTACTTATGTGCCGTACGACCACACCTTGAGTATGGATCCAGCTCATGGATGACAGCAGCTAAATCTCATCAACAGAACCTCGACAGAGTACAAAACCACGCACTGGGCATCACCACCGGTGGAATGAGATCAACACCAATAGAAAAAATGGAGCAGACAGCAGGCATCCCCCACCCCCCACTTAGCAAAGGAATGGAATGCAAAGCACTGATCCAAGCTGCATAGTTCAAATCGTTCACCACTACCGCGATGAAGATCAGGCAAGCACAACTGTCATCAGGAAGACTTAAAAGATCACGAGACAAAAGCACTTCAAAGGAAACACCAAGAAATGTTGCCAGCACAAATAGAAGACCCAAACCACACCCTTGATCCTCCACCCTGGGAAAACAAACTAGAGAGCATAGCTATTCGCACCACAGTACCTCATCTCACAACCAAAGATGAACACAGTGATGTGAGCAAGAATGCCCTGACCCTAGCCATGCTGGAAGAAATGTACCCTCAGGAGACATGGATAAGGATCTACACAGATAGATCAGCCAAAGATGCAATTAGGAGCGGAGGTACCAGACTGCACATACAGTATCCAAACGGACAACATGAGTCAGCTGCAATACCGACAGGCAAACACTGCACAAACTACAGAGCTGAAGTCGAAGCACTGGTTCATGCAGCTAATACCATCAGCAGAACGGCATACCCTACCGCACAGATTGTCTTATTATCTGATGCCTGCTCCGTCCTTGAGGCTATCACCAAAGGTAAGCTGCCACAACTTGAAGAAGCACTACAAACCATCAAACGCTTTCGGATAGCATTGCAGTGGATCCCCTCACACTGTGGAGTCCAAGGAAATGAGGAAGCAGACAAGATGGCAAAGGTGGGTGCAGTAGAGAATCAGACAGAAAACATGGTTGCCCATAAAGAGATGAAGACTATCATCAAGTCACTCTATAGAACACCTCAATCAGAAGATGCCTACCATCATCTCTCCAGGCCAGAGCAAGTGACCATTTATCGTCTCAGAACTGGACATAACAGACTAAACCAACACATGTACAGGCGGTTCCACCTTACGACATCGCCCGCTTGTCCGTGTGGAGAAGCAGGACAGACCACAGAGCACATACTTCGATGTTGCAGTACGTATCAGCTGCTGAGAGATGAGATCTGGCCTTTGTCAACCTCTTTTCTTGAAAAGTTGTATGGGCCTGTGGAAGAACTGCAGAAAACTACAGATTTAATCTTGAGAACGGCTCTCCAAGTGTGATACCAGCGATCGAAAAGAAGAAGAAGTCACAAATGAAATGCATGCTGATCTTCGCCGCAAATGATCTCGACATTCCTTTGATCTTCTTTGCTTGCTATTTGTACTGGTATGATCCGGTGTCATTTTTTGGACTTCCGTATACGGCAAGAGCATCTTGTCTTCTACCTTTTGTGCATGTCGTAAGAGGTTTCGTATCATCCTTTCGGCACACTTGACATACGTTCCAATCCATTATTTGAAATGAATGAGGAACAGAAATTCGTATTCTTAATAATACATCATATGGATTTATTTAAGGAATAAGTTTCTATAACTTTTCGAGTTTGTGCAGGGGCATATAGCTGACTCAGGGACATATAGTTGGCCGGCTGGATCAGGGACATATAGCTGGCTGGCTGGCTCAGGGGCATATAGCCGGCTGGCTGGCTCAGGGGCATATAGCTGGCTGGCTGGCTCATGGACATATAGCTGGCTGGCTGGCTCGGGGGCATATAGCCGGCTGGCTGGCTCAGGGGCATACAGCTGGCTGGCTGGCTCAGGGACATATAGCTGGCTGGATGGCTCAGGGACATATAGCTGGCTGGCTGGCTCAGGGGAATATAACCGGCTAGCTGGCTCAGGGGCATATAGTTGGCTGGCTGGCTCATGAACATATAGCTGGCTAGCTGGCGCAGGGGCATATAGCTGGCTGGCTGGCTGGCTGGCTCAGGGATATATAGCTGGCTGGATGGCTGGCTCAGGGACAGATAGCGGGCTGGCTGGCTCAGGGGGGCCTTTAGCTGGCTGGCTGGCTCAGAGATATATAACTGGCTGGCTAGCTGGCTCAGGGGCATATAGCTGGCTGGCTGGATCAAGAACATATAGCTGACTGGCTGGCTGGCTCAGGGACATATGGCTGGCTCAGGTGCATATGGCTGTCTGGCTGGCTCAGGGACATATCGCTGGCTGGATGGCTCATGGACATATAGCTGGCTGACTGGCTCAGGGACATATAGCTGGCTGGCTGACTCAGAGACATATAGCTGGCTGACTGACTCAGAGACATATAGCTGGCTGGCTGGCTCAGGGATATATAGCTGGCTGGCTGACTCAGAGACATATAGCTGGCTGACTGACTCAGAGACATATAGCTGGCTGACTGACTCAGAGACATATAGCTGGCTGACTGTCCCAGGGATATATAGCTGGCTGGCTGGCTCAGGGACATATAGCTGGCTGGCTGACTCAGAGACATATAGCTGGCTGACTGACTCAGAGACATATAGCTGGCTGACTGTCCCAGGGATATATAGCTGGCTGGCTGGCTCAGGTTTATTTGATCTGACTCAAAACAGGAGAGATTAAATTCTGGGTCAATGATGGATATCTCGGACTCTACTATGATGACTTGGTGCGAATTTTAACACAAGAAAGGGGGGGTTACCGTACGTTAGAATTGCGCAACATTGGTCGTGATCCGAAAAATCGGGGAAATCCGGAAAATCTGAAAAAATATGTACAATGCGACAAAAACTGAATGAATATTTTGCCTGGTGCCTTATCCACTAATTATTTGAGGAGGATGCACGTACTACCTCACACCTCACATATCCGCCTCCATATGCCGCCCGTCATGCCGTCCATGCAGGCTGAGGCGGGTACACCCTTGCACATATGCGTGAAAGCTGTATAATTATAAAATATAGCTATTGTGCGTATGGAAAAGTGGGATTTATTGTTGTTTATCTGTTTAAATCAGTGCTAGCTGTTGCTATCAAACACAGCAAGAGTAAGATAGCAATTTCATTCTTATAGCTTAGACATGTGATATTGACATTAGACTGTATAGCCCTACAAAATAGTTAATAAAATAAACAGAATAAATTCTTGATAATTTAAATCCTATTTCATCTTCATAGCGAAAACTTTCCACTTGTCCGTCTGTTGGCTAATCATTATATATTTCTGTTAACAATGTATAAATGTAGGTATGTATGCCTAGTCATATAGATTATGAACAAAGTTGTGTTTACATTCCGGGCTTGTTCTCTGTCCTTTGATTTACGCACGACAATCGGTCCCAGTAACATATCCGTATTTCGTGCGGAGAACATACTTTTCTCAGTCCCATATCGGAGGAGATCTCGCGAAACATGGACGACCCCGAGTCCTATAGATGTTTAACTTAGGGTTAAAATCGTCATCCGAGCGTGGTAAATCTTGGTGCGGTACAGAACAGCTCGAATTTACTTAAAACATGTTTATAAAAGAAAATCAAACGCACTGCTATATATTGTGAGCATAATTGGATGGGAAGAGATTGCTCCCTAAGGCAGCAATGTGTTCCAAACCATCTATGTTCAAATGGGCATCAGAACATTTTGGTATTATGTTCAAAACTGTACTAACTATTTCTGCATGCACATTGGAAATTCTGCCAGTGGCGTAGTAATGAGGTTGGAGGAGCGGGGTAGTTGCACCGGGCACCGAATTCAGACAATGTCCACTGTAAGGGTCATTGGGGCTGATCTTGTTCCCCCCCCCCCCCCACCACCCCCGCCGCGCCCCAGTGCTAGTATTGAGGCTAAGCTGCGGAAGGTTGCTTTACCACACTCCCCACCACTCACCCCGCCCCACAACACGGGGTAACCTAGTTGAATAGAGGGCCGCTACACCGCTGAATTCTGGTAGAGCTTACATGGGGAAATGTGTATGAAAATCCGTAAATGCCACTTTTTCTAGGGTCTCAGCCTAAGTAGACACAAAAGAATGAAATATCAGCATGTCCATGGGACTTACCTCAGCAAACATCTGCTTCCTCCTCCTGGCACCGGGATCTTAATTTCAATAGATGTATAATAATCTTAATAATCGTTACTGGAACCTATTCAATCACCATGATTCATGATTCTCCAGGAATGTATCAGAAGTCGGGCTCATAATGAGCAGCGGCGTGTTCTGTTGAAAATAGTGTATTTTTCTTTTGTGCTATTTTATTATTATTATTATTATTATTATTATTATTATTATTATTATTATTATTATTATTATTAAGTTATGTTTCTCGTGGTACAATACCATTAAGCCTCGGTCACACAAGCACTTGGAATGGCATTCATATTGCGGTGTCCAAGAGACTCCGTCACACAAACCCTCTGGTTATCAGATTGTAACTCCCATTATCGAATCCATGGATGTTCAGTCCCTCTGGCTATATCCTTCGACCGCTTCGTTTTCTTGGTGGACAATACGGTCCAATCTCCTTATTTATATAATATGTAAAGCTTAGGCATGAATCATTGTAGTTCCTTCTTGAGTAAATTGGAAGCAAATATTAAATTTAAGTACTGGATTTGACTGTATTTGCGCTTTTCCGGATCAGACAAGAGGCACATGTCTCTGGTGAGACTTATTTTTATAAGCATGGTTGGCTATCTATGTGTGTCTGCGTGTATGAATTCTTGACCAAATACTCTACTCACTGTCTAATGCTTTCGCTATCGTTCTACTTAAACAAGACCCCTCAGTATTGCAACTTAGTCTAAGATTAACATTCACAAACTGGAAGCTTTTTAGAGGAAATCAGGCGATTTCATTACGAACGACTACATTGGGTACAGCAGTGTCACTGCAATGCTCCGGGAGCTAGACATCCCAACTCTTGAAGAACGCCAACCTAAATTCAAAGCCACCCTGATATATATGAATGCCATTCAAGCAATCAGCTTCACCATGTTAAGTCAGTTACCAGGAAGACCAAAAAACCTTCAAGCTGAATGGCCGATCTGTGAGGCTACGTTGGTAACGTGACAGTGACTTGCTTGACTTATACACGGCCAATGTAACTTCTCTCTGCTGCGACGCGTAGGGCGACTATGCTCAAGCTATGAGTGATGTACTATAACAGAAGAAGAAGAAGAAGAAGAAGAAGAAGAAGAAGAAGAAGAAGAAGAAGAAGAAGAAGACGACGAAGACGCTTCATGTACTTTATTTACAAATCATAAAAACTATTTTTTACAATTTCACATTAAAAACATCATAAAAACGCATCCTAACCATTCATTCTAACAAGTTTATCTCTTCACCTGCCCGACACCGTACTAATGACGATCGCACACCCCGAGCCAAAGGACATTTATCTTAGAAAAAACCCATTAAACTTAAGATCATTGTTTTCCAGAGTACACATGGGATTGTTAAAGGCCCAAATGCCTCGAAATTCGTTTACTAATCCTTCATTTTTGTTATAGTGAAATTCAATGTGAATCCGTGACCTAGTTCTAGACCGTCAGTGGGTTCATCTGTCTGTTCACACCCATCCATCAAACGTTGACGTGTTACATACGTCGCCATTTTGGCATTTGAAATTACCCAATTAGCCAATCGAAGACGAATTCTACGTTCAGATTTAGATGAACATTGGGGACATGGAAATCCTTGTATGTAATCAACCGGACGGAACTCATCAAACTCAATTAAATGGAGAACAATTTGTCTAATGGCTAGAAGTAATGGGCGAAGACGAGAACACGTTATGAACATATGTCCAAGGTCCTCCTTTTCACCACATACTACACAATCATCATTAGTACGGTACCCCGCTCGGTAAAAAAGCACCCCTGTATCAACTTCACGTGTAATATTTTCCACGATAAGTCGCCATCATAATTGGTTCATGGGTACTCATAAAAGCAATGGCAGGATGCTACCGATGAGGTATCCAAGGATAGAATATCTTCCCATATACTGCTAACAGAGTTCCTTAAATTAGCTGTATAATATTTCAGTAATATGGCCACGGCAGTTGAGCTTAGCAATCCACTCATGTGGAAGACTATTCCACAATGCATCTAGCTTTATGTTCAAAAGCCGTTTAGATCGATGCCTGATTTTAGGACAAATGGCATCAATAGTTATCTTTTGATCATTATGTACAATGTTGCCAATAGTTGTGATACTTGAATTAATAAAATCATCATAGAAAAAAGTAAGCCCCGTTGTGGCATTCTTGCCGAGAGGAAAAGTGGCTCATATAAAACATCTGCTATGCAAACGGCTTGTGATATTCTTGACACCTTGAAGAAAACCCAAGAGTTTAATAAGCATCTATAAAAACAATGTATATCATTAAGGGTATTTACATCAAGTTGAATAAAAGATAACTGTCGATCATAGTTCAAATTGTGTACCTAATTCAAGACCCAGCTGGTGAACATAAAACATGGATAATGCTTCCCTTGCCAAACGAAGTTAACTAGGCAATTTTAATGGAATTTACTAGTTCACTAGGTGGATCCACAACAGCAAACCTATACCAAAGTTTCGAAGCAGCGAGCAGATTCGTTACGATAATACGGCCTCTGAGTGGCAGTGCTTTTGAGAGCGATAACCAATTGGCAAGTTTATTATTAACCTCCATTTCTAGATTGCCCCAGTTTCTATTACAATAAATCAGAGAATTTCCGATGTACACACCAAGAACCTTTAGACCATCACTATTCCATTTAATCGCTGACGGTTGGTCAGCTCGACCTTTCCATACACCCACCCATAGACCTTCCGTCGTTTTCAAATTAACTTTAGCATTGGACGATGCTTCATATATGTCTATCCTATACTGCAGAATACAAATATCATCATTTGAGGTAGTAAAGGCTGTTACATCATCAGCATAGGCTGAGCATGTTACATTTTCATCCGTGGTATTAGGCAATGCTACTCCCTCCAGTCCCCTGTTGGAACATAATTTGTGCAATAGTGGCTTTATGTAAATAGCATACATGGCACCAGATAATGACCAGCCTTGACTAATATCACGTTTGAAGGAAAATGGGGGTAGACAGTGCATTGTTGATTTTTAATAAACTTTGAGGGTCGTTATACAGTGTTTGAATGCATCTTAAAAAATACTCTCCAAAGCCAAAAGCATTCAAAGTATCAAGTAAATAAACATGATTCACACGGTCAAATGCCTTTTCTTGGTCAAGTAATACTCTACGTAGGGGGTAATGATTGGGAATTTGTATATTCAACAATAGATGTGATTAACCTAATATTATTAGCGATATTCTGCCCTGGGATACAATAGGTCTGACCTTCGTGAATTATTTCTGGTAGAATTGTATGCATACGGCTGTAAAGGACTTTCGAAAATATTTTTAAATCCACTCACAAAAGGAAAATGGGCCTCCAATTTTTTATTAGACTGAGGTCCCCTTTTTGGGGCAATAATGTAATGACTGCTCGTCTACACGACGTAGGCAGTCTCATATATATGATTGATTAACTAAACACTAAGAGAAGATCTTTGCCAATGGTTTCCCAAAATATTTTATAGAACTCAGATGGCAAGCCTTCAATACCATGCGATTTATTATTGTTCAATTTATTAACTACAACAGAGGCTTGTAAGAACTCAATGGGCCTTTCTAGGTCGCTTTTTGAGATTTCGCTCACCTGCGGAAGATCAGATAATAACATATTCTCGGACCTTTTACATATGGCAACATTGTTATACAAGTTACTATAGAAATCAGAAGCATACATTAATATATCTGAAACTGTATCTACAGTTGTACCATCTGCCAGCGGTAAGTGTGAAATTGTCTTGTTTGATAAAAAAAAGTATTTTGTAGGGCTATCAAACTCATTAACATGCTGAAAGCAGGACCTCACCCAGCCGCCTCTAGCTCGTGATTTGAGAAGAGTCGCTAACAGTGATTGCTTTTTTTCGATTGGATTGATATATATTGTCCGTCTTTGGTAGTTCTGCAGTTGGGCGATCTATGTCAGATTGCAAACGTTCTCTTTCCTCTCTTAATATGCCAGGCCGCTCGCATGAAAAAGGCTGGTAAAATGGTACAAATTTGTTTTTACCCATGTCCCACAGGCTTGTATACAGTCAAATGTCATTGGCTTTTCCCACCGCTTTCCCCAAAAATTAGTTATTAATTTACAATAGTCTTTTTCCTTCAGCAAAGCTGTGTTGAGACACCAGTATGCACATTTTCGCTTCAATATTTTAAATTGTATTGGAAACTTGACAAATGAGTGATCGGAATCATTACATGGTACTGTTAAACATCATCTTACAAATTGTTTAAAATGTGCAGAAATATAAAACTTGTCTGGAGGAAGTACCATCGGACCTGGTCCAATTAAATACCCTTGACAAAGGATAAAGAGACCTAAACATCTGCGAGCTTATGAAATTGGCGCATTGAGTTGAGATTTCTGGCAGCGGTGGGATGGGGTTCTACTGCGGACGTTCTATCATGGTCACCCCTCGTATTTACTGATACAAATGAAAGATTGGCCATGACTGAGAGTAATACAATGTATGATAGCCATAAGGGATCAATGTTATAAAAAATACTTGTTTAACAATAGAAAAAATACAAAATACAAATGAACACCTTTTCCATTCTTAAAGTTACCGTGTAACTTTGAAATGAGTTTGCCAATGCGAGATTTCAAAGAGGAATCTATACCTGATTGCCTCTTTAGCCTAAACAGTTGATGCATTAATAACCTAGCGTTTTGTCGATAATCACGACACCTATTTATAACCTTTTTACTGTATTTTAGACTTTCAATAAAAGGTTTTACATCTTCAAGTGACGGGGTTGCGTCCCTTGAATCATCTAAATCTGTGCCATCTGAAAATTCCGATACGCTGGACATGCTGTCGCCGTCTGAGCTGTTATCCTCAAAAGAATTTAATAACAAATTCTCCTGGGAAACAGGCAGCATTTCACCAGCCTCCGCCAAGATTCGTACATTATCATTTGGGTCATGTCCTGGTTTCAGCAAAGGATTTTTTGGGATCAACATCGTACACCTGGCTTGCCGTATTCTGGTAGAGCATTCTGACGCTTGCAAAATTAGCTTCGTGGCAGCAATAGCTGTGTCTTGGGACATCTCTGCCTCACAGTGAACTTCAACCCCTAAAACGTTATTGTCATCACCACCAGCATCATCACCACCATTATTATTTTATACTTCACTAACCACACTAACAGCGCAGTTTCGTTTTGCGACTGGGTAACCAAATGAATGTCATCACCACCATCACCACCATCATCATCATCATCATCATAATGTAACACTTCAAACCGATTGTTCAGTTGGATTCGTTAACGTTTTTTGCTAGGTGACTTTTTCGACGATTTGTTGAGCGAGTGTTTGATTAATGAATGTTAGGTAGATTTATGATTCAATGCTGACGATGTTGACGGAGATACAGTGAAAATGTCATCATTAACGATAAGCTTGTATTCTTTACATCGCTATTGATCACAGCAACTGGGTCAATTTCTGAATTCGATCTAGACACAACATTATTCGGACAGGATCGTTGGGAATGTCCTTTAAGGTGACAATTAAAGCAGATGATTTCATCGGTCGAAATAAAGAGACGGTGGGGTTTATCATCACATACGATGTCAATAAATTCCGGCCGTACTACACCATTTCCAAGCACGGTTTATAACTGTCTCCTAGAGCTTTTCACATGCTTAAGTGCAGGGGACTTACAGCCTAACAGTATAGGCCTACATCTTCCCACGACTTTACCATAGGTTTCAAGCGAACGTTTGTTCAAATGGTTAGGGATAAATGGTTGAGCATTAGATATTACAATCCTGGTCGGTTCATTCTCAAGCGAGAAAATGGTATGGAATCTACCAGCAACTCGGAGTCCTTCAACGCATAATTTTGTAACATCTCGGTCAGTTCTCACGTATATATTAATGCTACCTCTAACTTACGAGGCAGCGACAACATGTTCAGGTGAGACAACAGCGGCCACACCTTTTACATATTCCTCGATCACTATGCCGTCCAGGCAATCCGTTCTCACACCATTCTTTCAAACAATTCCTTCAAACGACTCATAATCAGAAAACGTACCTGGATTGTTCACTCCTCGTGTCTTTTTTACCCTGTCCGCAAATGTGCCCATTGTTGACTAACACAGGCTTAATCAGCAATCAGGTATGTCCCGAACTGACTCGTCAGAGGTTCCTCACAGATCCATATATATTCGAGAGGTAGCCCTGCAAGGGAGCGTCCTAATGAGGCTATCTATATAGTTTAATATAAACCATTATACACCTAACAAAATAATATTGTTGTGAGAGGAAAGTGCCTCGTGCGGGCCTCCATCAGAAGAAAATCCTTCAACGCTGAGGCGGAAGAAGAGAGATGGCAAAAAGGGCCACTCTCTTGTTCAAACAAAAAGCTATGTGCAGTGTGTGTCAACCTAGTGAAGTTATAATTAATTGTGATGCACGCTGGGTTATGGGCAAACGGGGTGGATGATTTCCGAAGAATTCAAAGGCCATTGTCTTATATAGGTCCAAAGATACTGTATCGGTAGTTGCCGCTTTATTTATGCGGGCCTTCTGCTAAATTCTAACCTACCATTTAGTTGTTAGATTCGCTTCCAAGCTTTGGCCGCAAGTGGCAGGGATTCCTACCTATCTTTTGACACTTAAGTCTAACTGGCAAAGATGCCCGGTTTCCCAAAGGTCACCCCACATAGCAACTCCTTCAGAGAGGCAGCATGTGGACATGCTAAGGAGTGACAGCTTCAGAATCATATAATGATCCAGTTACATATCACCCCACAACCACATATAACATCACTAGGACAAGCTACGGTTCACATAAGCAATTTAGAAAGCGCATACGTATTTTATGGTGGGGAATAAGAGGCAGATATCCATCTTTAGTTACCTTCCCCTGAGGGCGTGGTGGGTTCTAAGACCGCACCCAGTCACTGTACAGAGTTGGATGGAGATCTGCGTCCCGCCCATCACCCGTGTGTAGTGGGACTAACATTTGCCTGTCATTAGGGTTGAGTTTCAGAATGCCCCGAGATGCACTGCAGGCCGGTTTTACATAATATCTATATCTTTTCGAAGTGCTTCCTTCTTTGGTGTGGTTATCTCCGCTAACTGGTATCCGAAGATACAGAGGGGGATGTATGCGAAATCAACACTTTAGTCTTCACCGCTCGGAAACCCCAATAGTTAACCCAGAGTCAGATCATGCCAACGTGTCGATGGGAGGTCCAGACAATTATTACGCCTTGCGGCTGGAGGAGCGCAGAAAGAGACAATCACTCGATATTAATAAGAGGCACTAAGGTATTTGGCCAATTTATGCAATCTAGCCAGTGTGCAAGTGTTACATATCCGCTACAGCCGGAAAAGAGGCGTACACAAAATGTCTCTTACGGAGAGATTGCCCCTAACTAATTAAAACCTATCCTATCGAGCTAGAATAGCCAGGTTTAGTCGATCACATGTCAGGCTCGAGCAATGTGAGCATGGACAGTGACATCTGTGTAAAATTGATGCGGGTGGGGGGGGGGGATAGTGATGCGGATATAATCTTGCTGTATAGTACAGCCTAGCCAACAGCGTCCTAGAGTTTTTACATAAACAAAACAAAATAACTAGGATGGCTACTTGCCATATACGTAACTAACTATCACAGTGCTAACAGTATATCTGGTCATAGGATCTCGAGGTGATTGTTAGTTGTAAGCACCAAAATAAGGATAATATATACAGTAAAGAAAATTGAAACTATAAAATGCGATCTCAGATGACCGGAGAGGTACCTATTAGTCAACAGTACCTATAATGGAATAAATGAATAAATAGTACAATAGTATAGTTACTTGAGTACCTATTGGTCAGCGGTACGGAAAGAGTTCACGAATCACTGTAGATGCTGTGTTACAGATCAGGAACGCGAGATGGCATGATACTGAAGTTGCTGGGAAAGTTCTGCAAGTGAACTGTTGATGCGGCTCACTCTCAGGATGGTGAAGACGTACGAGTGTAAAGAGATGTCCATTAGATAGTTATAATAATTAGTATGTTAATTTACACAGTAAGTTAGAAACTGTCCACCTGGTGACAGTAGTTTGAAAGTTTCCCATAAGAAGAAGGGCTACAGGTGTAATTAAATATTGCATGTACATAACATCGCATAGCTCTTGCGGTGTACCAGGCAGAGTCCCACCAGACTGTGGCCTAAACATGTAATCAATTACACGACATGCTGCGCAGAAGTTTGATAGCAAAACCTAGAAAGATTGTTAATAAGCTGAAGAACCAATGGTTTGACTAGGATTGCAGAATTATGCTTAATGATCTCAGAGGTATGGCACGTAAAATTCACGAAACGCCGTCAGATACCATCTTATTAAATAAGTTTCAATATTTACGGAAAACCCTAAGGCATTTTGGGAACTGTATAATGAACTCAAAGGTACTAATAGTAATTCTAAAGGAAATTCAATTTCCTGTACAGAATGGGTGTCACACTTTAACAAACTTGTTAATAGTGTTCCAACACACGCCGATTTAGACCTTGAAAACACAATAGACAATTTTATTCAAACCAACAGAAATACAATTTTTAACGAACTTAATTTTACTATTACAACTTCTGAGATCTCTCGGGCTATTTCTTTTCTTAAAACCGGCAAAGCGAGTGGATTTGACGAGATCTTAAATCAAATGTTAAAGGCAGGATACACTCGACTTTTACCAGTTCTGCACAAATTGTTTAACTCCATTCTGAGCTCTCGTCAATTTCCTATGGAATGGCGCTGCAATCTACTTTCACCTATACACAATAAGGGCAATATCGATTAACAAAATTTGCTGAAACAAACAAACTAATCCCACAATGTCAAATTGGTTATAGAAAGAATGCAAGAACAGCAGACCATATTATGACTTTGAAATCAATTATTGACAAATATGTTAATGCTGCTACTAAGAAAAATATATTCTGCAGTTTTGTGGATTTCAAGTCAGATTTGATACAGTCTCTCGAAGCAAATTAATGTATAAATTACTACAATGGCTTTTCATCCTCAGTTGGTGTCAAACAAGGTTGCATACCTAGCCCACTTTTATTCAACATGTATCTGCGTGATTTTCCAGATATCTTTGATAGAACATGCGATCCTATACCTTTGAATAACACTTCTATTAATTGTCTTATGTTTGCCGATGATCTTGCCATAGTGTCAGAAACCCACACTGGTCTGCAAAATGCGCTAAGCAAATTGAATATTCACTGCAACAAATGGGACCCTACTCTCAACTTAAATAAGACCAAAATAATAATTTTGAATAAAAGTGGGCATTTACTAAAGAGATACTTGTATCACTTTACATACATGGGCTCACCGATTGAGGTTGTAAAGTCTTAGTGCTATTTAGGTATCGTCTTTACACTATCTGGTAAATTTAAAGCTGCAGAGCAGGCCAAGAAGGCTTTGTTCAAACTTAAAGTTATCAATGTCAGAAATAATGTTTTGACAGCATTCACGCTATTTCGTTCTTTAATTTTACCCATCTTATCTTATTGCGCAGAAATTTGGGCACCCTTTTTACATCAAAGGCATCAATGAACATAACTACATGCAATTAGGAGATAGTGTCCCAGTCGAAAAGGTAATAATTAGCTTCTGTAAATATATACTGGGGGTTAATAGGAAAGCTACTAATGCTGCTGTAAGGGGTGAACTCTGGCACAACGCTCCTCACACAATCAGCCAAATTTTGGATGGGAGTATGTGACATCGACTCTGAGACAATAGTTCATCAAGCCTATATGCATTCGTATTCCTCATTCGAAGAAGATAACTGGGCTAGCCATTTAAATATCTATGGACTAGCCTTAGCTTCGAAGAAATTTGGACCAACCAAAGCACCAGAAATAAAAAGACATGTGCTAAATTACTAACTGATGCCATGGAGTCTAGATACAAATCAAACTGGCTGGTCCATGTAAACAGATGTGTCACAGATCGAATTGGTACATCTCAACAGGGTTCTAAACTTAGGTCGTATCAAACATTTAAAAGCAACTTTAACATGGAGAATTATTTACTAACTGAACACGATTTTTCTAGGCGAAATTTGTTTGCCAAACCCAGAGTCAGTGCACACGATTTCCAGATAGAAGTGGGGGAGACATACAACTCCCAAAACTCCTGTAGAAAAAAGAATATGTTCGCTATGTAACATTCAAGCTGTTGAGGATGAAAGACATTTTATTCTAAAATGTCCATTTACCACAGTGAAAGACAATCGCTAGTTAATTACCTTAATGTTTTTGTAAATTTTGCTTCCCTCAGTGAACAGTATAAATTTGTGTTCATAATGTCCTACAATAACGGTGACACTGAGGTCTGCAAACCGGTATTAAAATATGTCACTGATTGTTTCATGAAAAGGCAGAATGCGTTGGCTCCGAAACAATCCACTAACTCACCGCCATCACTAGTAATTGCAATATAGCTGATCAGATCGGCAGAAAATTTTGCTGTAGGTACATTACATGTATCCTTATCGCCCTTTTATATGACAGCTGGGTGAAGAGGTGACATCGTTATCTTCTGTGTCATAAAATCTCATGGTGATTAAACTGTCATGGGATATTGAGATATGGCGAGTGGTGATGCTGCTTCTTCTTTATTTAGTGATCCTGGCAACAGTCAGTGAAGTTTCCACTGTAACTAATGCGCAGTACCTAGCAGCACATTAACTTCAACATTAACTTCAAATGTGTGCGTGCGTGCGTGCGTGCGTGCTTGCGTGCGTGCGTGCGTGCGTGCGTGCGTGCGTGCGTGCGTGCGTGCGTGCGTGCGTGCGTGCGTGCGTGCGTGCGTGCGTGCGTGCGTGCGTGCGTGCGTGCGTGCGTGCGTGCGTGCGTGCGTGCGTGCGTGCGTGCGTGCGTGCGTGCGTGCATTATTGCATCTTTCGCCGGGTGTGGTGGGGCGGGGGTGGTGGTGGAGCTACACCATTAAACAGCTGCGCCAGTCCAATGACGTTGTAAAATTTGTACCGACGTATCGCGGTGCTCCTAGATATTTGCGGAAATACAAATACGTTCATAGTAACTATGGCGTCATAAGGAAATATCGTCTGCTAGAATTTTTAAATCACGTTTATCCAGACATAAGCTACAAAAAATGGGAATTAATGCATGTCCGCAAGTAAATACATGAATGTACATTCCATCCAGGTGCGAATGGCGTGGTAACCGGCCTAAAATTTCCTGCTATCAGCGCTATCAACACACGACATTGACAACGGCTTTCCACGGCCATCAGTGTTAAAAATAATACGAGACAGTCAACCAAACCTCATATTGCATTAGCAGCCGCACAAATAGGAATAAATACGGCTTTTACGTGGCCTGCTTCATACCATTTAATCGTTTTAAATTCTGAAGTAAATGTACGCTATTTCGTGATAACAAATTTTGGACATTGAACATGCGCAGTAGGTTGCCCCCTAAAACAACTAGGGGAACATACGCCTAGTGAAGACCCGTATCCCATAATGCAACAGGGGCCCATGAAGAAACCACAAAAGCTATATCATAAGCCGAAACCGGAACTAACAAAAAGCTAGCTACCGGAGACGATGCTTTCTCAGTCGCATGGTATATGTATTTTAGCCTGGTCCCACGCGTACGTACATGTTATGTATATACGCTCACTTCGTTCACGATGGCTTCACAGACCAATTAGAACACAGAATTTACTGTACTTGAGATGAGTAAACCCGAGTTATTCCACTTTTAGGGCGTAAGCTATTTTCGTGAAAACAACCCATGAGGGTACCAGCCTGAGAGAGACGAATCCATTTCTAGCTCTACCATACCTATTTCTATCTATCGACACCCTCTAGACGCACGCACAATTGAATCGATTTTAACATTATGAAGCAAAAAATCCTAGACTCTCAAATTCAAGGTATGTATTCAGGTAAGCTGTTAAATGTTTTGAAACTATGTTGACTGCGTATTTATTACTGTTGACCATACATAATGATTATTGAATTGTAAATTCACCAAGAAACATTTAATTAACCGTCTTACTGTGAGACTTTGGCCGCGTTCGTGCCTACTTCATTTGATTGTGACATCAGTTAATGAGTGATAGATTGGATCCGTCCATTCTTTATAGTCTAGGAGCCAGTGCCTGACAAAGGTCCAAAATTCTAAATCGTTGCACTCCCGGACAACATTACTTTCTTGGTACAATCTGAAAGGTACCCTACTCAGTTTTCATGTGAGACCTGGTGATATCTACAAGGCATACAGCTGCCATTTAGCATTGTTATTTCATAATTACAATAGCTTTACAGAGATGCTTGATTGCCTTTCCAGTTTTAGCTATGCCCCGCCCTTCTCTAGCTAAGCTCCACCCACACCTCGCTCGTATTGGTATTGATTGATCTCTGAACGCCATGACTATTAATTTCCAGAGAACTATACAGGTAAGCTGTTGAATATTTAGAAACTAACTTGACTGGGCGCCGTTGCTTCCTGACAGCAACAGTACCCAGTCAAATTGTTTCTAAATATACAACAGCATGTTTAGTAAATAGCAAAAACATACAATTTGTACACCGTATCAGACTATTAAGCGTTTAAGACAGGATATATTGAGTCATTCATGACATCATGATTATGACGTCACCATACACGTCACGTAGTTGGTTATTACGTCATATGACGTCAGA
The DNA here is from genome assembly GCA_034401795.1 of Chaetoderma sp. LZ-2023a. Classification (NCBI taxonomy): domain Eukaryota; kingdom Metazoa; phylum Mollusca; class Caudofoveata; order Chaetodermatida; family Chaetodermatidae; genus Chaetoderma; species Chaetoderma sp. LZ-2023a. The sequence goes on from CM067375.1 coordinate 88,118,766, forward strand.
GGATCGATGGATAAACTGGAAAGGTGAACTGCCTTTCTATTTCAGAATACTTATTATTAACTGTCTTTCTAACAATGTTCAAGTGGTATTTCGATAATCTATTTGACCATAGAGACAAATATGAGTCAAATATGTAAGATTGAATGAGTTATAATGGATTTTAGCTACTCTTGCAATGTGCTGCCTTTGAATCCAGTTGATATTAGCATTTATCATCAGTGCCTGCGTCTTCTGCATGCACCCGTATACACTTATGACGTTCTGATAAGTGTTTCCTGCTTCACATGTACACACGTTACATTGCAGGTAAGCCATTCATCAGAAAATGTATATCGCCCTATGCAGTGAGAGGTTTTGCAGCTGCAAATGGCTGCCTCCATGAGAGCCCACGGTGCTGGATCCAATGCCATCAGTTGTGGCTGCACACAACAATCAAATTACGCCAGCAACATTCTACGGGCGAATGAATTGAGTTATGCATAGATAGAATTTTATCCAATGATGCACTAATAGTTTGTTTTTTATGTGTAGTCTTAGACGGTTAGCTGTTGAAGGCAATGTTTGATTTTTGCACTGGTTGTAGCAGAATCGTCTATCGCTTTGATCATTGGCATCTTTACCATGGTATTCCTGGTCATAGAGCCGGCACACCATCTTTTAAAATTGCACTCAGTGCAGCATGTGAAACTACGAAAGCTGTTCTTAATTATTACAAAGGAGGTCACACTGGGAGATTTTACGGTGCCCACTTCATTGGCTTGACCTTGTCTACCGAGACCAAGCCACTCATGGAGTCGCATCATGTAGTCTTGGTAGCAGTTTACACAGTACTTCCCAAAAGCACTTGTGCTTGATCATTCAAGGCCAGAACAATGGCCTTATCCTTGACACCAATTTAAAACCAGAGCACAATGCCCAGTCTTCTGGCGAAATTAGCACACAAGATAACAGCGTCTGTATCATGGGACCAAACTACAATAAAATTTGAGTTTATGTTGGTATCTGCAGTATGTAGTAGGATGCGAGTGTCTGTTTCTTCTTACGAACTGCATAGATTGTTCAAACAAGGTACCACTTATTTTGTCACTGCTTTTATTTATCTTCCATCTGTGAATCACCCAGCCTATATTAAGCCTTGACCTAGTTCAAAATTGGTACCAGCTTTTTCTCTTTTCACAACAGGTATCAAACATGAATGATGTCAGTACTGTTCCTTTGGCTGTTCATGAATCGTTTAATGAAAGTTTCAAGGTTCTTTTTTGTTTGACGTCTTACCATTTCAAATGCCTTTATTAAATTGGCACAGTAATATCCATCAAATACAAAATCAACACAGAAGCATGTATGGTGCTGTGGGGACTAAGATCATCTATCACTTAGGGGTGCTAATGACATTTCTGAAAGGTTTGGCTGTGCGGTAATCACCTTTCTTCAACCAATCGCCTTTTCTAATTCAGCCCTTAGTGTGCCGTTTGCTGTCTTACATAATGTCTCATCTGCTTGTGCAATTGAGTAATGTCAGAGGAAACTTTATGAAGAAATGCTTCTCTCAAATTACCATCTGTTTTTTAGCAACAACTACAATTATGAAGATGGATTCTTTATCCACAGCAATTGCATCTAACTTATCAGCCATGTTGCTGATTTTCGCTTCATTTCTGTCACAGATGGGAATGTCTTGATTTTTATTTTATGTATGGAATTATAGAATTATATGGTATTTTGTTCAGTCTTTTCTCAACAAATTTCACCATGGCTTCATTGCTAAGTAATGAGGCGGAAGTCAAGTCGTCTGACATATTCACTAAAGCTACACCATCTGTTGCTATGCTACACCGCGCTTGTGACTGGTCATCCCCAAAGGGATTATTCATCCGGATGTTCAATGCAGTGATAATCTGCTGAACATCCTTTTCATCATGTATTCGGCAATTTAAACCATATTCTTTGTGCTTGTGTGTATCAGACGTGTCGCTGTCAAGATGCAGTCTAGTCATTCATTTGTTTACGTTGGTAGAAGACACGCATTCTAGACATTTACGGTCGAAGACGAACAGTCTATTAAAGCCTCCAAAAATAAGAACAGATTACGGGAGGTACAGTTTCACATACATGGCAACGCAAATGTGGAATTCTGTACCAATTAATACTAAGCATTCGTCAACACTTAGGTCATTCACATCAAACATACAAGATAGATGAACATAATAATAAAAATAATAATAATAATATAATAATAATAATCTGTTCTTCTTCGTTTCATTGCCACATCTGCCTTGGAGACAAAGTTTTGGTCATCTGAAGAGACGAAAACGCTTTGGGATTCACAATGGCCTTAGACACGTGCCAGGCTTTCCTTTGGGACAATTATAACAGGCTACGATAATTAAGGGCTAGGATGAAAAAATGACTTACTATTACACTCGCTACTACTACTACTGCTACTGCTACTGTTACTGCTGCTACTGCTACTACTGCTACTACTGCTACTACTGCGACTACTGCTACTACTGCTACTACTGCTACTGCTACTGCTGCTGCTACTGCTACTACCACCGCTGCCGGCGCCGCTGCCGCCGCCGCCAAACGCCGCCGCCGCTGTTGCTGCTGCTACTACTACCACTGCTGCTACTACTACCACTACTACTACTACTACTACTACTACTACTACTACTACTACTACTACTACTACTACTACTACCGAATCATAGAATTATGAATATTACACACATGTAATTATTACTGTACTGAAAATACTCTACCACCACAGTCGTTATGTACATTTATATAAAGTGAACTTGAACATGTATGATTTAATAAATATTCTGTTTAATATTTTGGGGCTAATATGGCTGGACGCAGATGCTGCCTTAGGTAGCTATAGCGTCCGGTCAAATTAGTTTCCCAAAATATTTTTAACAGCTTACCTGTTACCTTGAAGAGACTCGCAACTAGTATAAGTCTGCCTGTCTGCCTCCCTACATGTTTGCCTGCCTGCCTGCCTTACTGTATGCCTGCCCGCCCGCCTGCGTGTCTCAACGAGTGCGTGCATGCGTGCGTGTAAGTGCAATTATTGTACACATGTCTATTTGTACATATCTGACGTGTATATAATTATATATTATTGTACATAGTGTATATATGTTTTGAGGGCCTCGGGAACATCAGGCCACTGACGATGTACCCTCTTGAAATAAAGATTATTATTATTATTATTATGGTAGCTGTTGTTGCTGAAGCCCTGTAAGGAACCATATGCTGAAAGCTTCTGGATGAATACTGATGCCAGCGATCCCTCTTTTAAGTTTTCTTGCACTCTTCTTTAAAGATATATCCGTTCAAACTTGGTTGAACTTCTGACTAGACATGTCAATTGGATGGTTTCCATCAAGAAACTGTTGATGAACACTTGATACAGTAATAACGTAACATCTTCAAGCCGGCCAGGTATACAAATGCTCATCTTGCATAATTAGATCTGTCTGTTGCAAAGGAATACAGGATCATTTTGGCAACATGTGTCAGATGAGGCTCCCAAGTTCCATCTCTTTCAGCCGTGCTAATGTCAATAAACAACTGATCATATTAATATAGTTGTCCCAGAAAGAAGATGTACTTTACTCTCCTTGTCCTTCTGTACACAACTCGTGTAATGCTCCTAGCAGTGGTGGCAGGTTTGTAGTAAAGTGACGAACAGCTTTATTTACCCCGCCTTGATCACATTTACCAACATCTTGACACATGTGTCTGTCAGTTTAGAAATATGGCCAGGGTCACACTGAATTAAGGGCATCAGGCGCTCTACCTCATTGGCCATATAGTTTTAATAGAAAGCCATGCGAAGAAATATAGTCCCACGTAGACAGTTGTGTACACATAAATAATGGCTGCGCTGACATTGGTGTAGTAATACCTAGCAAACCTACAATTTGTGCTCTTACCTGTTTATATTTGATTTAATCGTTTTCCTCTCAGGAAAAACATGAAAATTGGACTTTCTCTATGAACTTTCACGAAACATAGCTGGGTATAATGTGACATTAGATTCTTGAACAAATATCCGTTAGTCACTCGTGCACTACCTCACATGATAGAATAGGGTAATCAAAACATGTCTGAGTAAAATAAACTTAATAAAATATATTATTTCCAAAGGTATTTGTGATGTATGCGTTATCATCCTGAGCATTAATGTTTTACTGTCGTCGCAGTGTGCCACTTTTAATGTCCATGTACTCTCCATATACATGTAGGTAACACGTGCCACATGGGCTACTTGTAATCACAAAAAGCCATGGGGGGGGGGGGTCTGTACAACGTTTTCGAAATTACATGACATTGGCTCCCAGACCATTACGAGTTTTATAATACTCAGCAGGTTGGTTATTTGAAATTCAGATGTATGAGGTTTATTTGTGAGACCACAGTCCTGATACTGGATTATCATGCATATCTGGTGAACGACCGCAAACAACACCTTCGCTAATCTCTAGGAATGGACCTTTCCAGTTTATCCATACATTATATGACATCATAATCAACGACGTGACGTGTAGGATGATGCCTTAATGAATTACAGCATGAACGACTCGATTTAGTCCGTCTTAAACGCTTAATAGTCTGACACGGTATACGAATTGTATGTCTTTACTATTTCATAAACATTCTGTCGAATGTTTTCAAACTAATTTGACTGGGTGCTGTTGCTGCCATAGGTGGTGTCATAGCCAGAAACAGCACTCAGGTAAATTAGTTTCAAAATATTCAACACGTTACCTGTGTAGTTTTCTGGAAATAGATAGTCAGGGAGTTCAGAAATCAATTGATCCCAACACGAGTGTCGATGTGTGTGTGTGTGTGTGTGCGTGCGTGCGTGCGTGCGTGCGTGCGTGCGTGCGAGCGTGCGTGCGTGCGTGCGTGCGTGCGTGCGTGTGGGGTTGGGGTCTTAGCTAGAGATGGGCGGGGCATAGCAAAAACTAGAAATGACCATTGACTATAAAGATTGCCTGAGGGATCGATGTGCCTGATTTAAGAAACTTGTAATAAAACAAAATACAGTGTGACAAATTAACGAGAGTAATTTACAAAGCGACATGCAGCTAATTATTTTGAAGGCTGCAAATAAACTATTACTACTTTCCTTACAGGATTCCATTCACCATCCGGGAGGAACTCTCGAACAAATGAAGGGTAGCTTTGTAGAGGATCTGGATTGGGTACACGCTGCGGCCGACGACATATACGAGGAGGTATTTGACGGTGAATAATAATAATAATAATAATAATAATAATAATAATAATAATAATAATAATAATATTAGAAGATCATCAAATCGATTAATCTCTATAATTACATCATGACGAGGTCAATGTTTGACCTTTTGATACTCAAATTAATATACACAATCTGGCAGACATGGGAGACCTGTATATCAAGATTGGTCACGAGCCCATAAGTAGAACTCGACATATTATACCAAAATGCATTGTCAATATATTCGTTACCACGATGTTGGCTTTTGATCGAATGACATGCATATTTTGTTCTTCTGACCATGAAGATACATTTGAAGATCAAATGTGGTCCATTCATTCCATATTGTTTGGGAATGTAAAATCAGTAAATTGGACAACCATGATTCCGAGCTATTGATCCCAACACCATTAAGGTTTATTGGAGTAAGAAAAGCCACGAACAGCTCATACTTGCTAAACACACGCATTTAGGCGCACGGAATGTCGACTCTGTGGGTATGGCATACGCATGCACCCAGCAGACAATGTCAGGTTTCTCTCGCTGTTTGCACTCCAGTGCTCACAGTAACTCAATGGTACGACGAACTTGTTTGACTTAGCATGTGCCCCTCTTCAAGCGAGCCAGTTATGCGATTCCCTTTAGATGCCCTTTTGGGGATACTGGACCAGCACACACTGTATACCATATGGTTGTATTGCGAAATATAAGAGTGGGAATGGCCCAGAACACACAGGATCCCATATGGTAGTATTGCGGCATATAATAGTGGGAAAGGATCAGCATACAATGTATACCATATGGTAGTATTGCGGCATATAAGCATGGGAATGGACCAGAACACACTGTATACCATATGGTAGTATTGCGGCATATAAGCGTGGGAAAGGATCAGCATACACTATATACCATATGGTAGTATTGCGGCATATAAGCATGGGAATGGACCAGAACACACTGTATCCCATATGGTTGTATTGCGGCATATAAGCGTGGGAAAGGATCAGCATACATTGTATACCATATGGTACTATTGCGGCATATACGCGTGGGAATGGACCAGAACACACTGTATACCATATGGTTGTATTGCGGCATATAAGCGTGGGAATGGATCAGCATACATTGTATACCATATGGTACTATTGCGGCATATACGCGTGGGAATGGACCAGAACACACTGTATACCATATGGTTGTATTGCGGCATATAAGCGTGGGAATGGATCAGCACACACAGTATCCCATATGGTAGTATTGCGGCATATAATAGTGGGAAAGGATCAGCATACACTGTATACCATATGGTAGTATTGCGGCATATAAGCATGGGAATGGACCAGAACACACTGTATACCATATGGTAGTATTGCGGCATATAAGCATGGGAATGGACCAGTACACACTGTATACCATATGGTAGTATTGCGGCATATAAGCGTGGGAATGGATCAGCACACACAGTATCCCATATGGTTGTATTGCGGCATATAAGCGTGGGAAAGGATCAGCATACACTGTATACCATATGGTAGTATTGCGGCATATACGCGTGGGAATGGACCAGAACACACTGTATACCATATGGTTGTATTGCGGCATATAAGCGTGGGAATGGATCAGCACACACTGTATACCATATGGTTGTATTGCGGCATATAAGCGTGGGAATGGATCAGCACCCACTGTATACCATATGGTAGTATTGCGGCATATAAGCGTGGGAATGGAGCAGCCCACACTCTTTACCATATAATAGTATTGCAGCATATAAGCATGGAAATGGATCAGCCCACACTGTATACCATATGGTAGTATTGCGGCATATAAGCGTGGGAATGGACCAGAACACACAGTATACCATATGGTTGTATTGCGGCCTATAAGCGTGAGAATGGATCAGACCACACTGTATACCATATGGTTGTCTTGCGGCATATAAGCATGGGAACGGACCAGAACACACTGTATACCACATGGTTGTATTGCGACATATAATCCTAGGAATGGATCAGCCCACACTGTATGCCATACGGTAGTATTGCGGCATATAAGCGTGGGAATGGATCAGCCCACACAGTATACGATATGGTAGTATTGCGGCATATAAGCGTGGGAATGGACCGGAACACATCGTGTACCATATGGTTGTATTACAGCATATAAGCGCGAGAATGGTCCAGAACTTACCACATACCATATGGTTGTATTGCGGCATATAAGCGCGAGAATGGATCAGCCCACACTGTATACCATTTAGCTGTATTGCGGCGTATAATCGTGGGAATGGACCAGAACACACTGTGTACTATATGGCTGTATTGCGGCATATAAGCATGGGAAATGACCAGAACACACCTTATGCCATATGGTAACATCGTCGTGTCGTG